>PVJC01002844.1:0-75369 GCA_004026665.1 Murina feae
AAGGCATCAGCCACCACCTGCCCAGCCCACTCTGCTGCCCGCTGGTTTCCATGATTCACCCGCTGCTCTCTCCGAGGCTCCCGGCCGCCATCTTGCCTGGGCTAATTTGCATACAGCCACTCTGATTGGCTGGTGGGCATGGCTTACCCTGTCTCGGAGAAACGGTTAATTTTACTATTTCGCTTTTATTAGTTTAGATCATAGGTCCTATTCAAGCATTTTAGAAAAAAATGTAAAGTGTAGAGAATAGGAGGAGGTCATTAATGTTTTAAGGTTTTGTATTTACCATTTTTAGTTGAAATTTGAGAAAAGAAATGTTTTGCAGAAGGAAAGGGGAGTTTTAGAATCAGTTACATATAATATGGCAATTTCCATCAGGTGAGCCATATGAAAAATATCAAACTATTAATAGAATTTGGTATAAAATTTAAATTATGCTGAAAAAAATGTCTTCTACCTGTGGAAACAGTTAATAATCAGGGCTTCTCAGTTGCTAGCTTTTGGGCTTTAAGATATGGTATAACTGATAACATCAGGAGATATCCAAAGAAATTTTGAAGAGCACAATTTTTTAAACTCAATAGGCATTTATTAAGCACACACATGGTGCCAGTGTAAGCCAGGCGCATTCCAGAGAACGCTACAGTGAGCACAGGCTACTACCTGCCATGACTCTGGAACTTGCTGGTGCTGATTCTGGGCATGAGAAAGGGCCACTTTCCTTGTCAGCAGCTGGGGGTCAAGTGTGCTATAGAGATTGGGAAACTGACAGCCACTCAGACTCTACAACATGGCCACATAGGATTCTAATTCTTTTGCAGGAATCCACAGTCACTAATGGTCATTTCTATTTGAATATATAACATTTACACAAGCTTTGAAGTGAATTGAAAATTTGTATCCACTCTCTTACAGGGGAGACATCACAAACTTCTTAAAATAAAAATTCCACTTTAGTATTAACGGGCATGCAAATTTATTACAGTTTAGATTATATTTCATGGTTTTCAATACACATACACACACACACACACATACACACACAACACATACACAGTGAGCATGCCCAAAGAATGTGCATGCATTGAATTTCTACAAACTTTGTTAACCACAAAATGTGGAACAAGGTATTTCTACTCTCTTTTTGAAGTAATAGTCTGTTAACCCACTGCTAAGGCTTCCCACATGTGGCTTAAAATATGAATTTCCTTACCACGAGTTCTAATCCTTTCCTGAGACTAGGCCTGTGGATTGTGTGGGGGGTGTTTTTCCCACTAATTGCTAAGCCTATTCCGGTCTGAGAGTCTTGTATTGAAAGGCTACAGAGAGGTCATCTAACAAAATCCATTGGCTTTACAAAAGTTCCCTCAGCTATACCTTAGCCTGTGGTCATTCAACCTCCTCTTGAATATCTGCAGAGATATATGTTTTTAACTTTTAACAAATTTTTCCTTTCAGATTATTTTTTAATATTTTGATATACTAGTCTTTACTTCTGCAGTTTGCATCCCCAAATATAAGCCCAGGCCTTTTTTCATGTGCTAGCCTGCCCAACTTCTGAAAGCCACACACATCCCCTTCCTGGGCCACACATCCTCGTTGCGCTTCCTCGGCTTACCCTTGTGCTCTGAAGGACAGCCATCTTCCGGAGGCTTTGCAGAGGGGATTTCTGTGTATGAGCTGCTAGCCACATCAACTAGGATTAACACAAATAACAACAGCTGAATTCAGCTAGAATTGCAGCTTGTGAGTCAGTGGTGGTGGGCTGTGTGCAGGGTGAAGTTAAATCACCAACCAGAAAGAATGATTTCCTCCTTCCTGATACTGCTCATTGTAAAAATTCCCCTATGTGTGTTCAGATTTAACTAACATGTAAGCAAACTCTTACATGGTTCCAATTACTATGTAAGGTGCTTTCATACACCTTTATATCATTGAGGAACCTAATTATCTGAGGAACTCTGAGCATATGTGGCAAGAAGAGGTCTGATTTATTCAAAGCTTCAGCTTGGATGCTGATAAAACCATATTTTATTGTCAGACACCAAGATAAGTGCCTTTAATCATTTCGTTTCACTTAATTCCCAATTCCAGAAATAATTATCTTTATCTTCACTTTAAAGATAAGAAAACTGAGAGTCTGACTCAGCTGCTTACCGCAAACAAATAAGAAAATATAAAAACCTAAATACAGATCTGTCAGATCTACAGCTCTTCCTTTCATTTAGCTTGGAGGTATCCATGGCTGATGTCTTCATTATTCCTGCTTCCTCCTAATAGGTAGGTTTTCAATAACTGGATAACTACAGCTTTAGGCAACCTGCTAGTTTAATCAGGACCACCTGCGGGGAAACACAAATAGAAACTAAAGAATAGGAAAGCCAAAAGTTCTCATTCCAAAGACAAACACTATATGATCTTTCTTTTATGTGAACTCTAAGGAAAACCAAACTCATAGGAATGCAGAGTAGAGTGGTGGTTGCAGAGGCTATGGGTGATGGCGGTCAAAGGGTACAAACTTCTATTATAAAATGAGTAAGTTCTGTGGGCCTGATGTTGAGCACTGTGACTACAGTTAATAATATGGTATTGTATACTTGAAAACTGCTGAGTTACCTTAAGTGGGTGTGCTAACCAACCTTATTGTGCTAATCATTTGTATATATTACAAACCATTGCATTGTACTTAAACTTATCCAATGTTATATGTCAAATAAATCTCAATAAAGCTGGGGAAATATTACGTAGTTTAAAAGTTTAATACATAAAACTATTATTTTTAAACTCTATTTCAGTTGTGTACACTTAGTTATGACATATAATATATTTCTAAACTGTGAACTGCACTTTAAGAGATTGAAAGTCTTTAGAATATGAGGAAGATGAATTGGAGAGGGAACATATTGGAGACAGGGAATCTAAGAGGCTATTCATATAGTACAGAAAACAATGAGGAACTAAACGAAAGAAAGAGCAAAAAAGGGTGGAAGAGACTGATTCCAGGAATATGCAGGAAGGAAAGACTTAATTATCATTAGATGCCAAAGGGAAGGGACAAGCAAAGTACAGGGTGAGCTTCAGATTTCTGACGTGGGTGAAAAAGCAATTGGTGACCATCTGCTGTAAGATTAAATAAAAGCCAGGAGCAGATTTGGAGTGAAAAATAATAAGCTCAATTTTCAGTTATACCCATCAGACATCTAATATGCAGTTGAATAAAGACTTCCAGCTGAAGACAGGTTAGGAAGACAGAAGTAGACATTATTATTCAGACCAAGTATACACCAAAAAGATAAGGGGGTATGAACAATGAATTGAGAAGAAAGAATCATCAAAGACTTAAGACAGCTATCAGCAAAGTTGAAAAGGAGCAATAAGAGAGTGATTTTAAGAAGCTAAGAAAAAGAAAACAAACTTCCAGATGGTAGCAATTGTCGCTAGAAAATGCCAAGAAGTACTAATACCATGAAGACAGAAAAGCATTTGTTAGAACGACTTTAGATAAGCAGAAGAAATTGAAACACAGGTTGTAAGATAAGGAAGTGAATAGCATGTTATGCACACACACTCACACACACATACACACACACATACACACACACATTAGACCTGGTTCCTAGGAAGTCTACTCTAACCCTAGATTGGTTAAAACTAAAACCGATTCAACATAATACCAGGTTTAATAAATTAGGTTTCCAACTGAAGCTGTTTTCTTTAAACCAGTGAGATAAGATTGAATTTTCAGTTACTGGTAAATAAAGTTTGTGTCTCTGGGTTTGCACTGGTTTTTCTAAACTGCTACAGTGATAATATAAAGGACTAATAAATAACTTGAGTTGTAGAACAAAATTGCAGGTGTTTTATTCATACCATAGCTGCAGCAGCAATAATTATGATATCTTAGACCTGTTACTGGAATTTCTAGAATTCTCTACTCCTTCGTATCTTTTCTGTAAAATGGGGTGACGTTGATAATAGCACTTTTCTCTAAGTATTGTTGTTTGGTTGGTTTTTTAAAGAATAGTTTACTGATTTTTAGAGACAGAGGAAGGGAGAAGAGAGAAATATATGGGAGAGTGTAACATTTATCGGCTCCCTCCTGCTCGCCCTCCCTCCCTATTGGGGATCAAGCCCACAACTCAGGCATGTGCCCTGAAAGGGAATAGAACCAACAACCTCTTGGTACACAGGATGACACCCACCCAACTGAGCCACACCAGCCAGGGCAGGGTTGATTGTTTTAAGGATGAAATAACGTAATACATACAAAGTGCTTAGATTTGTGCTTGAGTTCTCAAGAAATGTAAGCTGTCATTATTTTTCTGAGATCTCTTAAAAAACAATTCCTAGGAAGGAAAAATGGAACATTGATACATTACTGCGATTTGGATCATATAAACTAGGCTAAAATAGAAATTGACCTCAAGGATTCAATAGTCTTGAAGGCTCTCAAGAAGATAGTAAAGAGTCACATTTTATAATTTGACTATACAGTATTACGCATATATTTAATGTGATCCTTGAATTTTTTGAGGGTTCTGGTTTTTAGTCCTATAGCTGACAGTTATTATACTTTCTGTTAACTAAACCTTTAATTGAAAAAATAGGTTACAGCTTTTCATAAGGTAACCACAATGCCTTGTTGATCCCAAATCCCAAATATTGTCCATTGCTCTGAGAAGCTCTAGCCCTGCTCACCAAAATATACAAACTGAAAGCAGAATCATGCAAAAGGTTTTCATCCCATTTTAAACATTTTTCATCCCATTTTTAACATTCTTAAAATTATGACACTACCAAAAATTGTTTGCTAATCCTAATATATAAAAAGCCAGGCGATGTCATGACCTAAACGACTGGATGGACGATTCAAGAGCAGGCTGCTGGCGGGAGGCCCAGAGAGAGAGGCAGGGCCTGATCAGCAGCTGCTAAGGAGGCAGCAACTGTCAGAGGCACATTCTGGATCTCCTAGAGGAGCCAATGGCTGCCTAGGAGGCAGAGCTTTTGAGGCTGACTGGCATAGAAACCGACCAATCAGAACCTAATCTAGGTGAACTGCAAAGGCAGAACCTAAGGTGTGGGCTGAGGAGGGGTTTTAAGGGCAACAGCTGTTTAGTGTGAGGTGTAAGAAAGTGGTTCAATTTTTTAATAACCGGTTTGGCAGTTTAGTGCATGTGGCTGGCTATCAGTCCAGATATAGGGGTTATGTATTTTTGTCTGCCAAAAACATCTCCTGCTGAAACAGGCTCCCTGCCCCTGCCCATTTAACCAATCCTATCCTATATAATCTATCTATACTAATCTATACTAATAAAAGGATAATATGCTAATTAGACCAGGTTGACCTGCCATCTTCCAGATGTCTGACTTCCTTCCGGACAAAGCCATGGTGGCGGGGGCCAAGGCAAAGGCAGTTAGGGGTGAGATCAGGCTGGAAGAAGAGAGCAGTTAGGGATGAGATCAGGCTGACAAGAAGTTAGGGGTGAGATCAGGCTGGCAGGGGGTTAGGGGCAATCAGGCTGGCAGGGGAGGGCAGTTGGGGGTGACCAGGACAGCAGGGGAGGGTAGTTGGGAGCATTAGGCAGGCAGGCAGGCAGGTGAGTGGTTAAGAGCCAGTGGTCCTGGGTTGTGAGAGAGATATCCGACTGCCGGTTTAGGCCAGATCCCTGCTGACCCGGGGTCCCTGATTAGAGAGGATGCAGGCTGGGCTGAGGACACCCCACCCTCCCATGCATGAATTTTGTGCATTAGGCCTCTAGTAATTATAATCACTCCCAAAAGGATACTTAGAAAATAAATTTTTAATTAGGGAAATTAAAGAAAAAAAGTAAGTAAGAGCAGTGGAAACATTATGTGAAGTGATAAGTTTTCAATATATGGGATACACTCAATTTCCAAAAAAACCACAAATAGTTGTATTTGGTAGTCAACAAAACTGTAAATGTTGGTTATTCCCCAATTTCAACACAATGTGATGGTTGATTACTCAACAGAGTCCTCACTGATCCCAGGGAGAGGCCTTCAAGCCACAGACTTCATTCCACTTACTTCTGAGTGTATAAAATAGCTATAATATCTCAGGGCCCATCATTTCCCATTTCCTACAGTGGCATCATAGAGAAGAAACTGACCGGAAAGTCTGAGGTAAGAAAAGTCTTGCATACCATTGTAAACTAAGATATATAATTTATATAGAAAAAGATAGATACACACATATCCTGCAAAATGCCACAGGTAAAATTATTGATACTGTCATGCAATGGTTGCTTGGGAATTTGTAATCTAAATAATTAGACAATCATTCGATGTAAAACTTTTTCTTAAAATCCTCACCCAGCCATAGTAAGTGCATATTTTATAATGACCACAATTAAATCTTTGTGGATGGAGGGCTGGCTGGGTGGCACACTGAGATGGTTGCAGAGTGAGGCTCATCATTTTGAATTGCATGTATCTCAATGCAATACCAGGGAACATGCAATACCAGATATTCTCTACAGGATGAACAACTGCCGCTTTATTTGTAGTCTCCTGTTTTACTTTAAAATGTGCTATATTTACATTCCAGTTTGTGATCTATCATGCTGATTTTAATATAAAAATTACTTGAGGGTTTTTTTTATATAAATTCTTGTATAAAATTGATGCCTCAGGAAGGTACTTCTAATGTTTTCAGACACATACATCCATATACTCCTCTGGGAGCTGCAGCTTAAGAAGTAGTTGGTAATTATGTTATGTCCTGACTACACCATATGATCTAGAAGTGTGGGATGTGGCTTATTTACACTTTGCTTAATGTGGTTTTCAATAATTCTTGAAACCTTGAATATCTTACTGTTGTAAATGCTCAGCTTGAATTCTATCTTCTCTAAAATTGTCTCCTGAATTTTTTCTCTTTTCTCTTCTATCTGCTCTCAATTTTGTGATTTCTATGTATAGTGTTTGTGACACATTACCTTATATTATAAAAATATCTGTATCTGTCTTTCCTTACTGTCTGCCAGATGGCAGAAATCATGCTTGATCATTAGATCCCTGATAACACCTTGCACAATGCTTTGCACATGGAAGTTAAACTATGTGTGAGTATATGTATGTCTATGAGGAGCAAGTGTGTGAGTCTGTGTGTACATATAACATTTTTACTGTTAATTGCCTTTACTGCCAGTCTTCCTATAGAATTCTGAACATGATCATTTTGTCACAATCATAACATAATCTGTGTCTTTTTTAAATCCCAATTTGAGTATTGATCTATATGATAAACAATGAAGACAATATAATTATCATTTAAAGACAATTTGATCAAATCTTGAGTACATTTTTTCTGTTACATTTTATTCTTCAGTCTCATAGATATTTAGGAAGCATTAAGAGGTGATAAAATCCCCCTAGAATCTCAATTAAGCACCTCATAGCCACCCCAAAATAAAATAGTGACTTAGGTAATTGACATGTTCCTCAATGCAAACCTTTAAGTAATCTTTAGAAAACGTTGTAATGTATAGACCTATAACAGTGTGCTTACTAAGGTCCCTGAAAGCAGCAACTTTCTCAAATCTATATATGCCTGACATTAGAATAGTGTCTGACACTTACTTGGTGCTCAAGAAATACCTAATGAGCAAATAATAAATACATATGAGGGCAATCTGAGGAAATCCCAGTCAACCCCTCTTTTCAACTTGATTGCCTCCCCACCCCTAATATATTCTCTAGTTCTACTACAGCTGCACAATGACAAAGACGTGGATTAAGGCCCTGGCAAGTGTGACTCAGTTGTTTGGAGTGTTGTCACATACACCGAAAGGTGGCAGATTAAAAACATAACTGATGTTTCTCTCTTTCTCTCTCTCCCTCTCTTTCTCTCTTGCTCTTACTCTCGCTCTCACTCTCCCTCTCCTTTTCTTCCCCATGGATACAGACAATAGTGTAGTGAAGGCTTGGAGGGAGGGGACAGGAGTGGAATGGGGTGGTCAACAGGGGGAAGGGTGACATCTGTAACACTTGCAACAATAAAGATAAATTTAAAAAACAAATAAAATGGTGAATTAAAAGAAGGGGGTTAATGAGTAGTGATAGCATAAAGTAGGGAAAATTAGCCACTCATATTTAATCAATCGCATATTTAATAGAGATTTGGACAAAAAAACATAGAATAGAATCTTCTACATTTAAAAAATGTTGTCTCTAATACAGTATGTTTTATTGTCCAAATCTCTATTAAATATGTGATTGATTAAATATTCAATTGAACTCAGTTTTCTCAAATATTTTTACCAACCATAACTAACATATTAATTATAACACAATATCATAAGATAAGGAGTTTACAATAAAAATTAAAATAAAACAAAATACTTTGGAAATACCCTTTGCCAAATGTCAGTAATTGGTCCCTTTAAAAACTATGGAATATTTTGGGTTGTCTTGAAACTGATGCAAATAATTCTGTCACCTAACTTAATTTTTTGGTCATTATCATATGGAATGTTGCTTAAACTTCCTGAGATCTCAAAAATAACTGCTTACCCTCCAAACTGACATTCTTTTTATAAACGGAGGTAATACTTCATTCCAGAAACTAATTTTATTACTGTGTTCAGATGAAGTATTATCCTTCAATACTATGTGAATGTTTGTTTTTAAAATATTTGATGTAACATAGTTATAAAATTACAAAGTACTTCGATTTTACCTGGAAGACAATGTTCTTCATTAACAAATAGTTTGAGGCCCCAAGATTGTTAAGTGTCTTAAGTAACATCAAAGAGCAATTGATAATGCAATATACACCATAACTGGATCGTTTGATTTTATGCAAACATTTGGTCTTTTTGTTGACTTTTAGGCTATTTCTGCATAAGATGAAAGTTCTTCTTCTGATCACAGCCATCTTGGCAGTCTCTCTTGGTTTCCCAGTAAGTATCCATTTTACACTCCAGAATATTTTCTAATTTACTAATTTTTTTTGTTTTAATCAGGAATCCTAAGATTCCCCCCCTCCACACAGTATGCTACTTTATAAACATGCCTAATATCTGTGCTTTTTTGTTATAATCTGTTTACTTCTTTTTTATTTTTTAACATAAACGTTACAGTCTAGAAAATACTATAAATCATGTATTGTTCACTGCATAGCTCAAGTCCACATAGTCTTGCTACAGTAGTGAATTTGAATCATTTAAAATACAAATTAAGATTTTTTTTTTTCAGAAAAGTTCCTACTATATTTTCTCGATATGTAAATCGTAGATTTTTGAAAAACAAATACTCAGAGTTTGGTAATGGGTAGTTCATTTGTTTCCTTCATACATCTAATCTAATAGAACAGTAATATGCAAATTGACCCTCACTCCATTACACCTAAGCCACGCCCACCAGCCAAGCCATGCCCATCAGCCAATCAGAGCAGCTATATGCAAATTAACCCAGCCAAGATGGCGGCCGGCAGCCATGGAGTTGGAGCAAGCAGGAGGCTTGCCCCTATGATGGAGGAAGCTAAAGTTCCTGTCTGCCTAGGCTGGCTATGGCAACAAAGTTTCCACAACAAAGTTTCAATTATAGAAGATAAATAAACCCCAGAGACCTGCTTCCAGACTTGGGCTTAAGAGAGCTCTGGGAGCCTAGATTGTCAGGGGCAACTCGACCTGGGCTCCAATTAAAACAACAAAGTTTCAACTTTAGAAGTTAAATAAATTCCAGCCAGTCTCGCTGCAAACAGCCATCAGCCCCTCACCCGTGCTGTCCAGGTACCCTAGCAGGACCCTCTCCCTGAAGAGGATGTGGCCTGCCTGCAAACAGCCCATCAGCCCCTCACCCAGGCCTGCCAGGCACCCCAGCAGGGACCCCCACCCTGAAGGGAATGTGGCCAGCCTGAAACAGCCCTCAACTCCTCATTCAGGCTGGCCAGATACCCCAGGGGGGGACACTCACCTTGAAGGAGCTGTGGCCAGCCTGCAAACAGCCATTAGCCACTCACCTAGGCTGGCCAGGCACCCCAGTGGGAACCCCACCCTGATCCAGGACACCCTTCAGGAAAAACCAGCTAGCCCCCACCCATGCACCAGGCCTCTATCTTATATAATAATCTTATATAATAAAAAGGTAATATGCAAATTGACACTAACAGCAGAACAACTAGGAATGACTGGTCACTATGATACACACTGACCACCAGGGGGCAGATGCTCAATGCAGGAGCTGCCCCCTGATGGTCAGTGTGCTCCCACAGGGGTAGTTCTGCTCGGCCACAAGCCAGGCTACCAGCTGCCAGCACAACAGTGGTGGCGGGAGTCTCTTCCACCTCCTCAGCAGAGCTAAGGATGTCCAACTGCAGCTTAGATCTGCTTCCCGCTGGCAAGTGGACATCCCCCAAGGGCCCTTGTGCTGCCAGAGGGATGTCTGGCTGCCAGCTTAGGCCCAATTCCCTGGGTAGTGGGCCAAAGCCAGCAAGTGCAGATCTCCTGAGGGGTCTCATATTGCTAGAGGGCACAGGCCAGGCTGAGGGATCCCCCCCTACCCCGAGTGCACAAATTTTTGTGCACCAGGCCTCTAGTATGTATATATCTCTCAGTTCATGTGCTTCATCCTCATGAGTTGAATTAATTTCATTGTTTGAACTTCAGGTCTCCCAAGACCAGGAAAGAGAACCACGAAGTGTAAGTTACATTTCCTCTTTTTAACATGTAAGATTTCCATTAGAAATATCTGTAACTATGGTTAAAGATACTCCTTTATTCAAACTTCTCAAACTCTAGATAAGTTCTTAAAGAGCTTAGGTATTAGCACCCAACAATGTAAACTTCAGGGATTTGATCTCTGCTTAGAAGAAGGGAATTACCTGCGCAGCGCATGTAACAGTGGGATCCATATTGAAAGATGAACTGCTGTGTAGCAAATTGTTATATCTTTTTCTAAAATTATGAAGCCTAATGAAGGCTCATAGTTGCTCATGCCCCCTCTCTGTTTTCACTCTACCAAGACCATTCCAGGAAAAGATGATGATAATAATAATAATAATATTTCTTACCATTTGGGGCTAACCAGTTAATAATAATAAAAAAGTTAAAGAAGAAAGAAAATTTGAAAAGAGGGAGTTTATTTAGGAATTGTTTATACTCATAAAAATATTACCTGAAAAGAAGCATGACTTTTAGGTTAAAACTACACAATATTAAGGATACAGAACTTGATAAAGATATGGATAAAAGATTGAGATGGGGGAAAGGAAGAAAGAAGAGATAAAGAGGAGAATGTGTTTAACGTATAGTTTGAGTAAAGACCTTGTATAAAGGCAAAGGGAGAAATTTGATGCCCTCTTACCCACCCCCTCTCTCTTGATCTTATAATTATAGAAGCAATTATCAGAAAAATTTGACTACTAGTAGAAAGATACAAAAATACAAGTTATCCCTAAGTAATTTCCTAAGATTATCCAAAATGATGCAAATTAATCAAATCCTTGTTCATAGTACATATAGAAGAGGTAAATAATTTTAGAGCTTCTAAGCCTAAGATCACATGTTAAAAGAGTATTTTATCTCTCCTTTTAAAGAGTAAAACTAGCCTTTTAATTTTTTTTCAACAGGTGAGTGGGAGCAACGAATCACCCTTACAGTATTATGTGCCTCCTTACCAATATCCATTTGGCCTATATCCACCATTCCTATATCAACGATATCCATGGTTTAGATATTACTACTTCCCTATTCCAATACCTCTGCCTAACCCTACACCTATTAGTGGACAGTAAGCCAAAAAAAAAAAAAAAAAAGTCCCAGTACAATTTAAGATGAAATAAGTGGTAAGTAGACAAAGTATAAAACATGTATTTTTTAAGTTTGTTGTCTGTGGATTGGAAGGCAACAAAATTATAAATTTGTTGTTGTTGTTGTTAATCCTCACCTGAGAATATTTTTCCATTGATTTTTAGGGAGAGTGGAAGAGAAAGGGAAAGATAGAGAGAAACATCAATGTGAAAGAAACACATCAATTGGTTGCCTCCTGCACAAACCTCGACCAGGGCCAGGGCTGGGGAAGAGCCTGCAACCAAGGTACATGCCTTTGACCAGAATTGAACCTGAGATGCTTTGGTCCATGGGCCTACACTCTATTCACTGAGCCAAGCTGATTAGGGCTAAAAGTACAAATTTTTAAACTTAGCCCCACTAAGTTACCATTTGTTTTTATCTTTTTTTCTCTGATAGAGATTGTTAGGGTGTCTACTCAAAGGTACATATATACATGTGTCTTTCCATGATCCAATCAACACAGCAGTTTAAATCCCTCATTTTCTATGGTGTAATAGACACAAAAAATTTATTAAAATATTTATATAAATTTTTTTAACATTTTCCTACTATAATCAACATCTGTATATGTTGGGACTGACTCAGAAGGCTAAAGAAGGCAAAACTTTAACCAAAGTTCAGATCTTAATAGATGGACTCGGATCTAGAATCTTCTGACTACTCCTTAGAAAATTATGTATTTTTCTAATTAATTTTAAAACTCCAAACAGTCTACGATTGTCACATTATTATAAAAATTCTGAAGGTTGCATGTTCCAGTTATAATAGAGATCTCTATCGTCTCATTATGCCAAAAACAAAGTTAGTAGTCTGTCAATTATCAGATAAACTGAGGGGAAGTAGACTATATTAAAGATTATAGGACCCAGAGGATTATTTTATTTCCCAGTTTCTAGGAAAAGCAAAATTCAGCTAATTCCTACCTCTAAAGGACTTCTGTCCTCTTTTTTGCATTTACTCGGTGTTCCTGAGAAGAAAGTTTTCCAGTTCTTGAACTAGATGTACTTTTGAGATAATATTTGTAATTAAAAAGCAAAAACCTTACAAGTTCACAAACCAGTATTACATGAAATATTGAGGGGTACTATTTAAGAAGAAGAGATGGAAAAAAAAAGGAAAGATAAAATGCATAAACATAAAAATGGCAATAAATACATATCAACAATTGAATCCATAAATCAAAATAAACAAAGAAATCTAATGAATGTAATAAACTGGTGAATAAAATAGAATCAGAGGCATGGAAACATGGAACAGACTGAGGAATCTCAGAGGGAAGGAGGAAAGGGAGGCAGGAACAGATTAGCCAAAGATCTTACATGCATATATGCATTTCTGATGAACACAGACAATAGTGTGGTGAAGGCCTGGGGTAGGTTGGGAACCAGTGAAGGAGGGCAATGGAGGGGAGAATGGGGACAGCTGTAATACTCTCAACAATAAAAATTTTTTTTAAAAGAAACTGTAAGCAAGCAGGCAAATGACCCATTAGGATTAATAACTGTATGCCTGTGGTTTATTGCAGGTCACTAAAACTGACTGTGTGCCACTACTTTGAAGAATCAATGATCCTGTTAATAAAAAAATAAATATAATTGAAGTAACATGCAGTATTCTCTCAAGAATTTCCTTACTGGTCCTCTTTTGTTAATATTAAAAAAAATATATCATGGTTTCCAATTTTCTAAATGTGCATTGACAGGGCCTGGCTGAAGTAATTCAGTTGAAGAATGTTAGACTAGAAGTGGGATCACTGCATCAAATGGGAGCTCTATTTTTAGTTTTTTGAGGAAACTCCATACTGTTCTCCACAGTGGCTATACCAGTCTGCATTCCCACCAGCAGTGCACGAGTGTTCCTTTTTCTCCGCATCCTCTCCAGCACTTGTCATTTGTTGATTTGTTGATGATAACCATTCTGACAGGGGTGAGATGGTACCTCATTGTTGTTTTGATTTGCATCTCTCAGATGATTAGTGACTTTGAGCATGTTTTCATGTCTCTTGGCCTTCCTTATGTCCTCTTTTGAAAAGTATCGATTTAGGTCCATTGCCCATTTTTTGATTGGATTATTTATCTTCCTTTTGTTAAGTTGTATGAGTTCCCTGTAAATGTTGGAGATTAAACCCTTATTGGTGATAACATGGGCAAATATGTTCTCCCATGTAGTGGGTTTTCTTATTGTTTTGTGAATGGTTTCTTTGCTGTGCAAAAGCTTTTTATTTTGATGTGGTCCTATTTGTCTATTTTCTCTTTAGTTTCCATTGCCCTAGGAGCTGTATCAGTAAAGATATTGCTTCAGCATATGTCTAAGATTTTGCTGCCTGTGGATTCCTTTAATATTTTTATGGTTTCTCATCTTCCATGTAAGTCCTTTATCCATTTTGAGTTTATTTTTGTGTATGGTGTAAGTTGGTGGTCTAGTTTCATTTTTTTTTTTTTTGCATGTATGTGTCTAATTTTCCCATCACCATTTATTGAAGAGACTGTCTTGACTGCATTGTATGTTCTTGCCTCCTTTGTCAATTAATGGAGCATAATGGTTTGGATTGATTTCTGGGTTCTCTATTCTATTCCATAGGTCTATATATCTGTTCTTGTGCCAATACCAGGCAGTTTTGAGAACAATGGCTTTGTAATACAGCTTGATATCTGATATTGAGATCCCTCCTACTTTGTTCTTTTTTTCTCAGGATTGCTGCAACTATTCAGGGTCTTTTTTATTCCATATGGGGAGTTTGTTCTATGTCTGTGAAATATGCCATTGGTATTTTAATGGGGAGTGCATTGAATCTATAGATTTCTTGAGTAGTATGGACATTTCAATGATGTTGATTCTACCAATTCATGAACATGGTATGTTCTACCATTGGTTTATGTCTTCCTCTATCTCTTTTTTCAGTGTCCTGTAGTTTTCCAAGTACAGGTCTTTTACCTCCTTAGTTAAGTTTATTCCTAGGCATCTTAATTTTTTTGGTGTGATGGTAAATGGAATATAGCCCAAGAAACTAGAAACACCAATCAGAAAGAATATATGTACCCCTATGTTCCTAGCAGCACAATTTACCATAGCTAAGACTTGGAAACAGCCTAAGGGCCCATTAGCAGATGAGTGGATTAAAAACTGGTACATCTACACAATGGAAAACTACACTGTGGTTAAAAAAAAAAAAAAAAAAAAAAAAAGAAGGAATTCTTACCATTGGCAACAGCATGGATGGAACTGGAGAGCATTATGCTAAGCGAAATAAGCCAGTCAGAGAAAGATAAATATCATGTGACCTCACTCATTTGTGGAATATAATGAACAACATAAACTGATAAACAAAAACAGATCCAGAGATAGAGAAGCATCAGTCAGACTGTGAAACCTCAGTGGAAGCTAGGGAAGGACAGGGATAAGGGAGAGAGATCAACCAAAGGACTAGTATGCATGCATTAAATCCTAAGCAATGTACGCAAACACCAGGGGGAAGAGGGTTTGAGCAGGGGTGGGGGTGGGGAGGAAATGGAGGATAAGGACACATATATAATACTTTAATCAATAAAGAAAAAAGAGAATGTTAGACTAAAGATCTAAATGTGTATTACTAGTAATTATGCAAAATAAAATTATGCAAAATAAAAACAAATTTTAATATACACTTCTCTTTTTTATTGATTTTTTTACAGTGAGGAAGGGAGAGGAATAGAGAGTTAGAAATATTAATGAGAGAGAAACATCGATCAGCTGCCTCCTGCACATCCCCTACTGGAGATGTGCCCACACTCGAGGTACATGCCCCTGACCGGAATTGAACCTGGGACCCTTCAGTCTGTAGGCCAACGCTCTATCCACTGAGCCAAATCGTTTAGGGATAATATACACTTTTTGATGATTAAACATTCTAGGGAAAGTATGGGGAGTGGAAGTAAGCAAAACCAACCAGTCCTGAAATACTTTGAATGAAAGTCTATTTGGCAGCTTATGCTCTATAGTTACACTGATTATATTAATAGAGCCAGAGGTTGGTTTAATTTAACTAAAAAAAAAGTATGAGTAATTGAGTCTCAATTATTCAAGTAAATCTGTAATTTATTTACAGTAGGGTATTAAGCTTGATGTATGGGTAAAGGATATCAAATGCAATCAAGTACTGCCTCTAACTTCAAAAAATTCATAATGATTGAGATCCTAAAAACAACATTTTTATCATGCTTATAGGTTACAAAGTCCTTTCTTTGAATCATTAAAATATCAAATCTATATATATATATATATATATATATATATATATATATATATATAAAAGGCTAAGTGACCAACCATGTGTCTGTTCAACCAACTGGCCAGTGCATATGACGTGCACTGGCAATCTAAAAATAAGCTTTGACTTGTGCATGTGCAATATACATATAAAGCTCTCGCTGGTGCCAGTTACAGACGTGTGTTTCAATCTGTCATTGTCGATCATAAATTTGGTTGTTTTTGTTAACATTCTGAAGCTGAAAGAAAGTGGCATCATCTACACAATGTGAATGAAGACCAACTATTAGCACAACTGTCCCCCTCTACCACTGGTCTCCCATTTAAATTAATCCAAAGACAGTTTCCCATGATGCCAGCATTTGTGATGACTACTAATAAATCACAAGGACAAACTCTAGACAGAGTAGGAATATTCCTACTTGAACCCATTTTTGGATATGGTCAGTTACATGTTGCTTTCTCTGTAGTTCAAAGAGCATGTGATGTTAAAGTTGTAAATACATCATCACAAGGGAAATTAGTCAAGCACTCTGAAAGTGTTTTTACTCTTAATGTGGTATACAAGGAGATATTAGAATAAGTTTAGTCAATTAATCAGTCATTGTTTTTATTAATTTTGTTTTTACGTCATGTTTTTATATCATGTTTTTATCGTTTTTATATTGTTTTTATTTTTATATCATGTCTTTGTTGTTGATATATCATGTTGTTATTTACTAATCAATTTATATATTATTTTCTTATACATTTTACTAATTTTCTTTCATCTCTGACACTTCTATTATAGAGAAAAGGTGAATAGCGATATTAAAATATTTCTTAAAATTAATTTCCTTTCAATGTGCATGAATCCATGCACTAGACCACTAGTCTTTACATAATCTCTGTACAGTAACCACATTTCTAATGTGGGGAAACTGAAGATCAGGAAAGCCCTGTGGACCTAAACAGTCATAGATCAAGTATGTGGCAGAAGAGAAATACAAAACCAGGTCATTCCAATTCCTCAGCCTTTGTTTCAGCTGTAGGTCTACTGAAACAAATTCTGAGTCCAGGACTCCATGATGGCAGTGCCAAAGACTACTTAACTCCATCTTTTTTCACTTTATTTCAGGAGGAAAAATCAAACCAATGCAAAAACAAAACGGAAACTGCTACCCATCTCCTCCTCTGTTAATGCCTGCCATGCTGCCACCAATGTTATCTTTCAAAACACATGCTGACTTATGTTTCTGACTTGCTTCAATGCGTTGGAAGGTTTCTTATTGCCTACTAGAGCCCTGATGCATGAAATCATGTCAGCTATGGTCCCCAGGCCTAGCCTATGATCAGGGCCATCTTCCCTGGCTGTTGGCAGCTGGCCTTGCCCCCCACCACCACCCACCTCGATTCCCAATTCGTCATCCAGTGATGGGAGCCTGATGGCCTGGGAAGGGACCGAGAAGTCGGCCATTCCCACCCCCTCACCCGCCCACCCCCCACCACCAGTCGCCCTCTGTGTGTGGGGCAACTGGTGGAATGCGGGCCTTGGCCTGGTGCCACCTGCATCTCCTGCCACCCATCCCGGGTCCCCATTTGCCATCAGCAATTGGAGCCTGCTGGCCAGGGAAAGGGACTGAGATGTGGTCAGTGCACCTCATAGTGACTGGTCAAGCAGTTGTTCTGGTCATTCTGCTGTTGTGGTTGCTAGGCTTTTATTATATTGGATAGTATAAAATCCACTCTCCTTTGCATGGCATCCAAGGCCTTCCACATACTAACCTCAAGCTTCTTTTCAAATGGCCCTGCCACCAGCCCAGCCTCCCTTACAGCCCCTGCTGTCACACCAGGCCATTGCCATTTCCCACAACTGGCCTTCACTCTCATACAGCTGTGCCTTTGCTTATGCTGCCCTCTCTTCATGGAATGTCCATTTCATTCCTGTGTTTTAGTGTGCAAATCCAATTTATCTTTCAAAACCCAAATCCAATATTATGACTTCCATGAGAAACTTTCTCCTATCTCTACAAACAGAATGAATCACTCATCACTTTAACCCTTCCCACTGCATTTTTTTCAATTATTTATGACTCTTACTATGCTTTACCTTCCAATAAATAATTTATTTATCTTTCTATAGCCTTCTTGAGGAGACTGTAAGTTCCTAGAGTATCACAATAGTATAACCATTCCCCAGTACTTAGCAAAGTAGAAGGTACTTGGTGATTGTTTGATAAATGGAAGATATTAATAAATCTTTACATTTTTTCATTTCCAAAATATGTATTTTTATATTTCTTACCTATATCACTGCTAGGCCTGACCATCAGAGCCTGTGAAAGAGAGAGCTAAGGGACTCCCTGGCTAAAGGAACCAGGCATCCTTGATTGCCTGCCTTGTTAGGCCTTCATTGTAGCAGCAGTTTGAGATAAAGTTTATCTTTTAGATACTATCAGTAGGGAAAGTAATCTTGGGAGATCACGTGTGTTTGTAGTGTCTTTTAAGCAAGGACACCCAAAATATTAAGCATAAGGATTCCAGTAAACACCTGGGGGTCTGCAGGTGCATAGGCTTGTTTGGAAAGATTAAGGAATAATTGACCTTTGGCACTCTCCTAAGTCAGAATTCCAATAAGCAGGACAGGTGGCCTTCCGCACACTTCCCTTTTCTCACCATATCCTCCTTACAAACTTTCCAACCAAGTCTTGTGTGCTCCCCAATATATCAATATACAAGTTAGCAAAAGATTCCTTTTTGTGAGAGAAAACAAATTAAAATAAATATTTAAATGATAACAGTTCTTTCTTGGTTATAACATTAGCATCCATCCTCTGTTACAGAAATTGTAGGGCCCATAAAATGTCAAGTTGTGAATAAAATTATTTGTTCCAAGACAATGCAAGCATCATAAAATATATTTGTGTCTGTGTCTTAAGTATTTAACATTTGTGTCAGCTTTGTAAAAAGACAAGTTTATGAGATTTTAAGTTTAACAAGTATATTTTCTCTTTCATATAAAATAAAATGCACATAGCAAACACTTTGTGAACTTTACTGAGGGACAATTTGTCCTGATCACCAGTTCCCATAAATCCCATAATAGACACTCTAGAAACAGAACTCTGAAAGAGGAAATGGTAGCAGGTGGTGATGAAAATAAACTTTCTTGTGGTACAAGACAGGAGTCACCCAACAAGATTACACAATGAGCCTTCCATTATGTCACAATGGCAAACTTTGTCCCTACAGGTAAATTATCAGAAAAATATAAAAATTCTCTTTGAACAAAGATTACATTTCTCCGCCCAAGTTTAAGTTATTCATAGCTGAGACCCTTAGCGTCATGAAGGAAATTCTGCCATGACCCATGAACTGGCTGTGAACCAAGGCCAGCCTAATGAGCCTTTTGGCATGATTGGAACAGGGAAACTGCTGTCTCCCCTAGCCATTTTCAGGGATTATATGTTCCTCAAACAATAAATATTCATTGTTTAGTATGAAAGTCAGTGATCCCAGTTAAAACTATGAGAGGGACAGCAAGAAGATCAAACTGTCCTCAGTATAATTTGGTAAATTGATTTTATAGGGAATGTTTCCTAACCTTACAGCTGACAGATTACAAGCTATTGCATGACTGAAGCAGGGCATTAATGGGAAACCAAAATGAGGGGCACAAAGAAGGTAGGAAATCAGAGCCTGAGGAGAGTCCAAAGGCAAACCTTGGCAGTTCTGAAGTTTGGGAAGGCCAGCTCTGTAATTACTGTCTATCCTCTGAGTGTGTGTGTGTGTATGTGAAGTCTATGATATGCGTCTTTAACTCTCAGGTTAGAACTTTTATTCAGCTCAAATGATGTCATTGTAACTTTCGGGGGATGAGAGAGGGGAGATACTCTCCTTAACATTTAACTACTAGATTTGTAAAACAAATATATTCTATTAAAATTAATCAGTTATGTACCCCCATTGGATTTTGGGCAACATCATTCCTGGTCCTGTCACCTTTGGTTATTGTGGTTGGTGGGATAGTTTCTCAACAAATCAGTCAACCAGAGTTCCATTTTCTTTTGTTATCTAATGGCTTATGGGGATAGAATCCACAAAAGCACTGTTTATCAAAGTGTTTCTTAAAGCATTATTTCCCCAGGTAGCTCCCCTAAATAAATATTCATCCTCAAACAGACATTCAAAATTTACACTGCACATACATATGATAAAATTCTCGAGAATGCCAGCTTAACAAATCGTTTTGCTTAACTACATTTCCAAAACTAAATTGACAATAGAATGATCCCTGTATAAAACAGTTAATATCAGTGTGTCCTTGAACACACAGTTCTATTTTAAAATGTAATCAGTGATAGAGACAGAAGAAGGCACCACTAACTATTGCTAAGTTTTTATGGAAAAGTAAATAGAAGCTAAATTTATCTCTACTGCTCTGCTAGTTCCTTGGGAAGAAGACTCACATGTCTTCCATATAATCTTTCCCATTGTATTAATTCTCTAAAAAATACTTATTTTGTGCCAACCATTGTGCTAAAACCTAGGGATTTGGGCAAAGGATTTTTTTCACATTTAAAAATCTTACAATATAGTGAGGGGAGATAAACATGTATGCAATTTCAAAAAATAAATACACCCATAAAGCATTTACAGAGTTGTTTGTTTTTAAAACAGAAGGGAACCTAGTTCAGCCTACATAAATTAGGAAAGGTCCTACAGGTGACTTTGAGCTGAATCTTACTAGATAAATAGATTATTGACAATTAGATAAGCACAAACTAAATGTTCAACAGATGTTTACTAATGGGAAACTCTATAAAATTGTATTTTTAATGGCATTTGGCTTCATTAGGCAAAGTAAAGAGAGCAAAATATGGGAATAAAATATTAATAGCCTGTTTCTAATTAATATATGAAGATTTTTAGCCTTGGGAGGAAGCTCTGTCCTTAGAAACAAAAGGAAAATAATAAATATCTTACTAATACTCTTGTTCAGTACATTCATTACTGTTAATTTTTCACGCAGAGAGAACAAATATCATGTGGTGAGCTGTTGTTTGTAAATGACTAAGACGTTGGAGAGAGTACGTTCCCAAAATTCTTTGTCAATTCAGTAATATCCAGGCAGAGTTGAAACTTCTGGCAAAAGTTGGGTCAAACCAAGATAACTGAAGGTAGTTAATGGCAATAGAACAATGGGAGGGGTTGACAACTGAAGTGCTCCTTCCTCCAATCACTTAAAAAAGCTTCTAGTTTCTTTCAACTACTTTAGACTTCCATGTGGGATTAAAATAAAACCAGAGGACCACACTGAATCCAGCTGCAATCACTCAACACAGAACTCAGCTAGTGCTCAGCTTCCCCAATAGCTGAGGGGTAGTTAATTCAAATGCTCCCACAGAGAAATCAATCCCAGGAAACTTATCTCCAATGCACATATACTAGCTTTCAGTAAAATAAATTAGAATTCCAGGAGATTGAGAAAATATGCCTATCCTCCTTAGTTCTTTAGGAACAAGTACTGACTTTATGCAGAAGAAAGTAATAATTTCCAAACTTTCTTCCATGTAAAAAAATATATATATTCAGGTGCTTATTGACTATGCAGACTTCTGGGAAAACACTTTACTTAAAAATTCAAACTTAATAGTGTGGGGTGAGACAAGAATTTGCAACTTAAACAAATAGTTCAGATAATTAACCATTCGTGCAAAAAAATTTTATTTCTAGTATGTGTCAGACTTAGGTCTATGCACTGAGAAACTTATCTTCCAGTGGAAGAAGATAAAGAATAGCAAGTAAACATATACAAATTTTAAAAATCATTTTATATTGTGATTGTTATGAAAAGGAGAAAGTGATGGAGGAAAGGAAATGACTAATTAGAAAAGGTGCCAGAGAAAGGGCTTCTAAGGAAAAAACATTCAAGCTGAAACCTGAATAATATAAATGAGACACTGTTGAGAATAATTGGAGTAAAAACATTTCAGAGACTATGAATGAAAGTGAAAAGTTTTTAATTTGGAAAAGTAACAGAAAGGCCATCCAATCTCTCACATGGTGAGAAAAAATGCAATAAATGACAAGGTAAGAAGAATAGGGAGAGACTAAATTATATAGAAACTAATAGGCCTGATGAAGTATTTGGAATTTATTCTATGTGGCTTTTAAAAGACTTTAAGCAGGAGAATAATCATATCAGCAATATGTCCAAAAAATAACATTTTCATAACTGTGTGAGAGGTAATCATAAGGTGAAAAGAATGAAATTAGTGACACCAGAAAAGGAACTATTCAGATGGCCAGGTGTAAGATATCCTATTTAATAAAAGAATAATATGCAAATTGACCATCACTCCAACGCACAGGATGGCCACCCCCATGTGGTCAAAGATGGCCACCCCCATGTGAACACAAAATGGCAAGCAGGAGAGGGCAGTTGGAAGGGACCAGGCCTGAAAGGGAGGACAGTGGGGGCAATCAGGCCTGCAGAGGAGGGTAGTTGGCAGTGACCAGGCCTGAGGAGAGGACAGTGGGGAGGACCCTGGCCTGCAGGGGAGGGCAGTTGGGGGGAACCAGGACTGTAGGGGAGAGAAGTTGGGGGGAATCAGGCCTGCAGGGGAGGGCAGTTGAGGACAACCAGGCCTATAGAGGAGGACAGTTAGGGGCAATCAGGCTGTCAGGAGATAGCAGTTAGGGATGACCAGGCCAGCAGGGGAGGGCAGTTGGGGGCAACCAGGCCAGCAGAGGAGGGCAGTTAGGGGAAATAAGGCCTGCAGGGGAGGCCAGTTAGGGAGAAACAAGCCTGTAGGGGAGGGCAGTTAGTGGCAATCAGGCAGGCAGGCAGGTGAGCTGTTGGGAGCCAGTAGTCCTGGATTGTGAGAGGGATGTCTGACTGCCCATTTGAGATCGGGCCTAAACAGGCAGTCAGACATCCCTCAAGGGGTCCCAGATTGGAGAAGGTGCAGGCTGGGTAGAGGGACACACACACCCCTGCACAAATTTCATGAACCAGGCCTCTAGTCACTAAATGGGACTGATGAAGGCAATAAAGATAAAACTAGAAAGTGATGAAAGTTTTAGGATATGTTGTTAAGATAGGACTTATAATTTTTCTAATGGATTGTTGGGGAAGAGGAGACAAAGATGAAGTCATTGAGAAATAAAAGACAGAAGAAAAAGAACACAGGCATGTTAATACCACCAAAATAAGAGAAAATAGAGATAAAGTACATATCAGATATAAGAAATGCTCACTGAACAATAAGTTGTTACAGGTAAAAAAAATGTATATGAGTTAATAATCATCATTTCACTTATTACAATATTACAGGTCGGGTCCACAAAATTCGTGCATGGGTG
Organism: Murina feae; assembly: GCA_004026665.1. Taxonomy (NCBI): domain Eukaryota; kingdom Metazoa; phylum Chordata; class Mammalia; order Chiroptera; family Vespertilionidae; genus Murina; species Murina feae. The sequence goes on from PVJC01002844.1 coordinate 23,409, forward strand.
GGGGGTTTCTCAGCCTGGCCTGCACCCTCTCACAAACTGGGATAGCTGGCTCCTAACTGCTCACCTGCCTGCCTACCTGATCACCCCTAACCACTCTGCCTGCCTGCCTCATTGCCCCTAACTACTCATGTGCTTGCCCGATCACCCCTAATCACCTTCACCTTGGCCTCCATGGCCATGGCTTCCTCCAGAAGGTTGTCTGGCTGTCTGGTCTAATTAGCATATTATACTTTTATTATTATAGATATTTATTTTAAAGAACTTGAAATTTGAACTTATAAGCCCACAATAGTCTCTTATTCACTCTGTGAGTAGTTCTATAAAAAGACACTGATTCTCAGGACCTAAACAAAAAGAAGCTGTAGCTTGACAGGTCAGCCCTGCTGGTCTTCTTCCCAGACTCCGGGGATGTTTCAGGAGTACACCACGGCACTTACGATGAATATGTGACTAGATCAATGTTGGTGAGTCAGTTCCAAACTACAAACACTCTGTTTTGAGACTTCGTTCAGCACCAACCCATCATCCTGAAATTTATCATAGGACTTGTGATATTCTTGTTGCTTTTCTTTGGAAAACAGTAGGGTATCTGAATAACTCCAATATAGAATTCACCTAGTTCATCTACAACAGTCACTCAAAACTTCAAAGATCTCTTAGATTGCCTTAGGTCAATATATATATATAGACAGAGAATATTCAGTGTCACTAGTATTCAAGTAAATTGAACTGTGAGCTCCACAGACCAAAGATCTTTGCCTGCTTTGGTTATTAATTTATCCCTAATTCCTGGAACAGTACCTGAAGTAATTTTAGTACTCAAATAATAATATTCAGCCTCACAAATCTCCCAAGAGAGCCAGGTTCCTATTCGAAATGGATGGGTGACACCGCTATAGAAATGTTTTTCTTTTGGTAGGGGAAGATTCCTAGCATTCCCAGGTAAAATATATTTTCCTGGTAAAACAATATTTTAAAGTTGTTCTGAGTCTCTAGTACTTGTGAATTAAATAACAACTCAAGTGAGAATCAATATCATTTTGTAGCTTTACATCAATGACTGAAAATTACCATGTGGAGTAAAATACCTTCATAATTAAGAAACTGACCAGACCATAATCTTCCAATTATCACTTGGTCATCAAAACCCAAGGAACAGTGTGACTAAACAGTCCAAATAGAATGGCTGGTCTTATTACTTTAACAGCTGTTTTAGCAGTTTTGAAACTCAGACACCTTTCTCTGAATAGCAGAAGCCACCTATTCTGAGAAACAGAAAATCTTATTTTACTCTGTACAACCTAGATAAACACTCTAGGGTTATGAACATTTTCCTAACTCTAAGACACGACATACTTCTAAGAAAAAGACAGGAATGTAAAAAAAACCACAATGCTGATATTATTTCTTGTTTATACTCTGGCAGTCCTACATGGATTCCTGTAAATACCTCAATGAGGACAGGCCTTCACAGCTAAAGTGAAGTCACAGTTAACATTTTCCCCAGAGAAATGCAAGCAAAAGAAAATATCATTTCCTTAGTTATCTAGGCAAATTGTTTGCTTAACTGTATTTTACCAAAATACCCTTCCCTCATATTGGTGGTATTTCAGAAATAGCTGTCATTGACACAGAAAAATTCAATAATTTAATTTTGTACATCCTTAATGGTTTACTTATATTATTGAAATTTAAAAATCTGAATATAATTTTAATTCATAAAAAATTAAAAATCAACAAGTTGATAGCTTACATATTAAATGCTTATACCATGAACTTATGTAAGAATACATGTTGCAGCTCAAATGCAAATGACTTCCTACTTTTATTGACTAAAATATTTTATATTTGGATTTAACTTGTAAGAAATTGCACTTGGGTGTGTAAGAGGTGGTAATTTTTCTAATTTTTAAAAATCAATAGTTGTAATTCTAGGAGAAAAAAAGTCCAGCTGCAGCTCATAATATATGTAGGGTTGCCTGATATCCAGGTTCTTAAATTAAAAAGAAATATTTAAAATATGAAATTGTTGTTAGCTATTTTTAATTCTAACAATAGCTTTAAGTTCAAATAGGTGGGATTAGTTCACTATGAATGTAATTAATATTTTTTAAATGCCTCTATACTTCTTCATAAAACATAAAAATGAATTATTTAAAAGGTGTGAATAGTCTCTTTTCAAGATTTATGAATGGTAACTCTATTTCCCCCTCTACATTTCATTAACTAAGATTGACCCAAAGATAACCCGGCTGTCATCAAATCTTTCCTTTTTGTCATCTTCCTATTGGGTAAAACATAGGAGGAAAATAAATCGCATGATATAAGGCACTAATACCCTTTAATTAGTCTTCAGTTATTTACCTTGAGACTTCTCTAGAGTTGGGAATCTAACTCAACCTACTGCCAAGCAAGACCCAACAAGCACAAGGAAAGGTAATTATATTGAAATATCAGAGGGAATGATTCCTTTTCATACGGGCTATTAATAACAGTACCAAAGATATTCTAGAAGTACATTTTCTTCCTTTGAGCTTTAAATTGTTAAGCTTGAATACATATTGACAACGTTTTGAAATTAGTGTCTAATCTAAACCTTAGATTTTGTATGATGCTATGACCAAATTTATTTTGAATTTTACTTGGGTTAAAATCAAGGTTCAATATTGGGTACACTACTGAATGTGATGTAAATTCTAAAATAAAAAGGTGTTCAAGACAATGAACCTGACAAATACAGAGGACTAACTTCTCAGGAAGATGAGTGTGTTATAATAATTCACATGGATACCTTAATTAATTTCTAATTTTATTTTTATCCAAGTGTCATAAATTTATTTGCTATAACATAACGTGTTTTAAAACATGCCTTTTATATCCTCATAAAAGGTGAATAGTTCTATTTCACAATAAGGCAAATTTAAGTACTCATAGATTTAAGTAGGTGATAACTTAGGTATCTTATCTCTCTGATTTTTGTTTATACTAAAAAGGGAGGAATTACTATCATTTTACAGAATGTTTGTGTGTGTGTATTATATAATTTTGTGTGAACTGAAGAGTTCAGATCCTTACAAAGTCCTGTTAGATTGATCATGAAATTATAGAATTTTAGAAATCTCTTTGTTTAAACCTTTATTTTACAGATAAGATAGGTAAGGCCTGAGCAAAGGAAATCACTTGGCCAAAGTTACACAAGTAGAGATAGAGCCCGATTCTCTAAAGGAAAGTTACATCAGTTTCTAATTCAAAACCACTCAACTGATTTTGTCTTTTATAAAGCCATGCCTAAAACTTTAACTTTCCATACAAGGACTGTCCCTTTTCTGCCCTAAATGTTTTCCCAGATTTCTTTTTCTTCTCATCAAACACTTCATTCCAAATGCCCATGGGTCTTCCCAAGCTTTCTCCTTTACTTGAAAAATTTCTCTGTTTTAGAGATAATAGAGATATTCATCTCTGCTTGGACAAATGCCAGCTATATGCTATCTCTTACATAAAGAATTTGTTTATTTCTTAATGGAAATCTTATCTGCAGAAAACCACTTTGGGGGCATTTTCACTTTCTTTCCTTTTGTAGTGATTTGTGTATGATCCAACTCTCTTCCTAAAATCGGTGCTACCTGCTGGCAAGAGCAAATCACAATGATAAACTCAACATTTGACACACTGCCTTTTTCCTAGTACATTCTTGGTATATGGTAAATAGATTATTAACCTTGTAATGATACTTTCAGTAATATAGCCAAAAATTAAAATTATAAATTATATACTCTAAGTTTGGGTGTTCTAATGCTTTTCATAAAATAGATTTTCACATGGGCTAAATCTACCCATCAATCTGCTTTTATTTCCTTAAAAAAAACAACAACACTGTTTTAAATCACTCCTAAATCATTAGTAACAGATCCTTTTAATTTAATACTTTTAATTTCAATTTTAGGTGCAATTATGAAGAGTTTTGTCCTAATTTTGAATATCCTGGCATTCATCTTGCCTTTTTTGGTAAGTTAATTTCATCTAATCAATTTATATTGATACTTTTTTATAAATATATTTTACTAATTTTTTACAGAGAGGAAGGGAGAGGGATAGAGAGTTTGAAATTTCGATGAGAGAGAAACATCGATCAGCTGCCTCCTGCACAACTCCCACTGGGGATGTGCCCGCAACCAAAGTACATGCCCTTGACCGGAATCGAACCTGGGACCTTTCAGTCCACAGGCCAATGCTCTATCCACTGAGCCAAACCGGTCAGGACTATATTGATACTTTGATAAATTTTATTTAAGAGGTTTAATTATGTAAACTTATAAATACATTTATACATTATAAAACAAAATAATTGCATATTAGATATATTTTCTTAAAAGTAATTTCTTTTTATATTTATTTATATTTATATATTTATATATATTATTTATATTTATATATAAATATATTTATATATATTTATTTATATTATAAAATTAAAGTCTAGTTCTTCTGAATATCCTTTTAGTTTACAGAAATTAAGAAATCTCACTTTATCATGTATAGAAAACCTTTATAATTCTAATACTATGGAGAAAATACATTATAAGAGGGGACTAAAAATCTTTTTAAATTATAAAATACTCTGAAAATAATTTATAAAGAAGAATACAGAAATTATAGTTGAGGATCAGACTCTAATCTTACAATCTCTTCAGGAACTAAATTCTTAGGAGATTAGAAGTTTTTTCAAGCTTTCCTTTTTTTTCCCCATTCAAAACCATTTAGTGAAAGTTCCCAAATAATTATTATCAAAAAGCCTTGCCCATAAGGTTATAATGGCATGGAACAGTATACTGATCCAAATATTTACAATAGCAGCTTCTTAGTGTTCTGTATTTGTAGATTATGTTTTCATATATATTACTAGAGGCCCGATGCACAAAATTCATGCAAGGGGCTCAGCCCCCACCAGCTCTATGGCTGCCTCAGCCCCTGCAGCCGCAGCAGCTGCCTCTGCCTCGGCCCCATCTGTCGTGCCACGGCTTTGTCAGAAGGTCATCCAGGAAGATGTCTGATCTAAGTAGCATATTACGTATGCTTTTATTATTATTACTAGGGGCCTGGTGCACAAAAATTTGTGCACTTGGGAGGTCCCTCAGCCCGACCTGTGCCCTCTCACAGTCTGTGACCCCTCTGGGGATGTCGTCCTGCTAGCGTGCATGGTCAACCTGGGTGAGGGGCTGATGCTGTTGGCAGTCTGGCCAAGCTCCCCAGTGTGGACCCTCACCCCATTGGGGTGTGACCAGCCTGGGTGACGGGCTGAGGGCTGTTTTCAGGCTGCCCACAGTCCCTTCAGGTTTGGGGCCCCTACTGGGGTAACTGGCCAACCTGGGTGAGAGGCTGATGGCTGTTTTCAGGCTGGCCAAGCCCCACAGTGATGTCCCTCACCCCACTGGGGTGTGGCCAGCATGGGTGATGGACTGAGGGGTGCTTTCAGGCTTTCAGGCTGCCCATAGCTCCCATTGACCCAATGTCCCAGCAACGCTGGCTGGAAGCAGGTTCTGGGGTTTATCTTCTATAATTGATACACTGTTCCTTTAAGCTGAGGCGTAGGCAAGTAACAAAACCTCCTCTCTGCTTCAGCTCTGGCTTCTATAATGAAACAATGTTACCCTTAGTAGTCTTGCCAGGCCTGCTGTTTGCTTCAGCTCCTGAGGCTTCTATGATTGAGATAATGTTGCAAATATGTTGTAGCCTGGAGTTGGGAGATGCCCAGGTGGCCCGCAAACAGTTTCACTCCTGCTGCAACAGAAGCTGCCTGTTTACTCAGCTCCGTGAGTGCCGGCCTCCATCTTGGCTGGGTTAATTTGCATACAGTCACTCTGATTGGCTGGTGGGCGTGGCTTAGGCATCCCAAAGGGATGGTCAATTTCAATATTATGCTTTTTATTAGATTAGATAATATCCAATAAAAGAGAAACATGCAAATTGACCATACCTCTGCTATGCCCACAAGCCATGCCCACCAGCCAATCAGAGCAGCTATGCAAATTAACCCAACCAAGATGGTGGCAGGTGTCCACGGAGCTGGAGCAAGCAGGAGACTTGGGTTGCCCGGTGATGGAGGAAGCCAAGCTTCCCTTCTGCCTTGGCCAGTGGTAGACTCCGCTCAAGGTTACAAAGTTTTAATTACAGAAGACAAATAAATCCCAGATATCTGCTTCCAGCTGGCCTGACCTCCACTCACAGAGGTGTTGAAATAAAAAAGGAGGGGCTTGGAGCTTGGGTCTCTGGGGGGCTTGGCCAGCCTGCAAACAGCCTTCAGTCCCTCCCTAGTCTGGCCAGACACTCCAGCAGGAACCCCAACCCTGAAGGAGATTTGGCCAGCCTGAAAACAGCCATCAGCCCCTCACCCAGGCTAGCCACACCTCCATGGGGTGAGGGTCCCTACTGGGGGTTTTGACCAGCTTGCAAATAGCCCTCAGCCCCTCATCCAGGCTGGCCATGCCCCCATGGAGTAAGAGTCCCCACTGGGGGTGTGGCCAGCCTGAAAATGGCCCTCAGCACCTCACCCAGGCACCATTTATGTGTTCATTTAATTCTTCTTTCTAAAATAAAAATAGCCCTAACTGGTTTGGCTCAGTGGATAGAGCGTTGGCCTGTGGACTGAAAGGTCCCAGGTTCGATTCTGGTCAAGGGCATGTACCTTGGTTGCAGGCACATCAGATGTTATTTATCTCTCTATAATAAAATATTTTTTGAAAGAAACCTATGATTAACAACAGAGTAAAAAATAAACATTTCACTACATAATCATTGATCATTTATTTTTCAACCATAAGTATGAAAACTATAAGAAACATGGAAAAGCTGTAGCTGGTTTTGCTCAATGGATAGAGCATTAGCCTATGGACTAAAGTGTCCCAAGTTTGATCCTGGCCAAGGGCACATGTCTGGGTTGTGCTCAATCCCCAGTAGGGGGCGAGCAGGAAGCAGCCAATCAATGATTCTTTCTCATCATTGATGTCTCTATCACTTTCTCCTTCTCCCTTCCTCTCTAAAATCAATAAAATATATTTTTAAAAAAGGAATATGAAAAAATATTATGAGAGATTATACCTCTTCAAAAAATACTAAAACATATACCAGAAATACATAATATAGATTGATATAATGTTAAGATGTTTAAGTAATCAGAATTTCTTAGTGTTGGCAAAGTTTCTATAATATTTATATTGCTATCTAAACTTTCAAACTTTAAATTAGCAATTTAGAAGAAAACAGTCTCAATCTCAACACAACCTGAATTTTGTTCTTTTTATCAAGTTTCTGATTTTATATTCCTACAACTTTCAAAAGGTTTCTAGAGATCTTTTTTTGATCCATGGAGTATGTGTGATAAGCCTTAAACAAAAACAATCATTTAAAAAATATTTTATATTATGACTTCATCTCCAAAGTTTATAAAACTTTTGTGACTATTTAAAGATTTGTGTATATACATCTATGGAAATTTTCTCACTTCTGATTTCCTATACACATTGCAAACCAGATTAAGAAAAGTACTAATAGAAACAAATGAAACTTTATTTAAAAAAACATTAAAAAATAAAAACATGATAGTATCTATATAACATTTATATATTGATATTAAAGTTTAATTAAAAAATAAAAACATTAGTATCTATATAACATTTATATATTGATATTATGCAAGAGGCAATTGTTTTAAATCTACATAAAACTCATAATTCTTCTTAGGAGACAGAAAAAGAGATATGTTCATTGCTCCTCTTATTTCTAACAATGTAGATTTAATACAGACAATGTTATTCATAGTTTTTATTTACCAAATAAATATCAAATATGTTTACTGAAACAAGCATTAGATGACCATATTATTTTTAACCTTGAATATTTTTTCCTACGTAATGATTTTTAAAGACAATTTAACCATGAGGTTCATTATTATTATTGTAATAGGTAAATTGCTGTTACTTTTTGAGCAGTTTACAGACCTTGTAGATGAAATAACCATGGAAAATGCTTAACACTATTTTACAATGCTACAATAAAAAGGAAACTATCCTAATATATAAAAACCCAGGGTCCATAATGACCAACCAAAGCCTCCACCAAACAGCAGAAGTCAGTCCTGCAGTCAGTGCTGGATTGCTGTGGTGAACCAGCACTGACTGCTGCTGCTACGGGTGCAGTGACCCAGCACTGACTGCCAAGGGAGCTGTGGATCAGGCCCAGAGAGAGGCCCAGAGAGAGAGGCAGGGTCTGATCCACAGCCTCTGTAGCAGCTGTTGATCAGCCATTGCCTCTCTTTCTTTCTGGACTTCACCAGCAGCTGCACCTTTGTTTCTCTCCATGGGGGCTTCTGATCAATCCCACCTTTCTGATCAGGCCCAGAAATAGTCCCAGAGAAGCTGACTGGTATAGAAACCAACCAATCAGAACCAAATTGGCTAGCAAGGGAGGAGAGTTGGGAGTGATCAGGCAGGCAGAGGCAGTTGGGGGCAATAGCATGCTGGCAGGGGAGGGCAGTCAGAGGTAATCAGGCAGGCAGGCAGAGATAGTTGGAGTGATTACGCAGGCAGGCAGGTGAGCAGTTAGGAGCCAGTGGTCCCAGATTGTGAGAGGGATGTCTGACTACCAGTTTAGGCCTGATTCCACAGGGGTCCCTGATTGGAGAGGATGCAGGCTGGACTGAGGGAATCCCCCCCTCCATGCACGAATTTTGTACACCAGGCCACTAGTCCTATGTAGCAAAAGCCTAATATATTAAGTGTCCAACCATTTGACCAGTCACTATGATGCACACTGACCACCAGGAGGCAGATGATCCAACCAGTAGGTTAGCTTGCTGCTGGGGCCTAGCCAATCAGCACTGGGCAAGATGGGTCAGACATGCCCTGAAGCCCTCCCACGGTCCCTCCCTAGCACACCAATGGGGTCTTACCCCACTGGCCTTCGCCCTCTTGCAACCCAGGACCCCTTAGGGGATGTCGGAGAGCCAGTTTTGGCCCTATCCCTGCAGGCCACGCTGAGGGACCCCACTGGTGCACGAATCTGTGCACCAAGCCTCTAGTGTTTTGTCTATAATATAAAAGATTTTAATAAACACACAAAAATCTAGACCCTACCTTTTTTAAAAAAATGTATTTCTTACTATGTCTTTGAACCTCACCAGGGTGCAGAGGTGCAAAACCAGGAACAACAAACAGTAAGTTTACTTTAATTACTTCTGGTAGAGACATGAACTTCCAAGTATAATATTCTGCAAAGTCCAATGATATTAAAATGCCTCTGTCTAAAAACTAAATAAATATTTAAACTCCATAAAAAGTCTAATAACCTTTGTAAAAAAAAAAACCTTCAGCAAACATGAATCAATCTCAATGTTCTGTATATCTTGGGGGTTTTTTTATAACCTAAATCATGTGGTTTGGGATTTCATATATATTTAACATGAGAAAACTCTTTCATTAATTTAACATTGAGAAAATATGAAAACAAAAGCAGAATTTAATATTATCTCTCCTGCCCACTTTTTAAGACTTTGGGAAAGAATCTGCTGAGCATTTTGAGTATTTTTCATGCATTTGTATTTAATTCCTCCTTTTTTTCCCCAAATATGTTTAAATGAATATATTTAAATGTCTCCCTTCATGAGAAATGCTTTCTTGAAGTGTAATTTTGTTGATTTTTTTATACTTATATGGAAAAACCTAAAGATATATTTTTATAAATACACATAATCAGTAGAACAGAAGCAAATGAAAATGGGAAATTGCCTAGATTATATTTAATAGATAAAATTAAGCTAGAAAAAAATTTAAAGTATTAATCCAGAATCTCCCACATCATATTATTTCACTATTCTGCTATAATTAATTTAGAGAAAAAACAAATGTGCCTTCAGTCTAATCTCTAGATAAATAAAATTTTAAACAATTATGAATATGTGCTGAGACTGCATATATACTAGTAAATACAAACATATATGTGAATATATATGTATATATGTGTATGTGTATGTATCTATATCTATATCTATATCTATATCTATATCTATATCTATATCTATATCTATATCTATATTTCTCTGTGTCTGGTCTGTTTGTATATAGTATGTCAAAGGTCTCTAAGAGATTTTTCTACCTGTTGTACTTCACATAATGCTCAACATTTACTGAGCATTTTTCATATATGCCAAGCTCTTGGCAATGTGGTTTACATTATGGGTTACCTTATCTAATTTGTTTGAAACTAATAGTATTTTTAATATTTGTTCATAATTAAGAAGTGGAAGGGAAATGTATAAATCATATCTTGTAAAATAATAAATATAGTTGTAGGGTTTACTACTTTTAATATTGTACTTATTCAATGTTAAATATTGTAACATCATTTCAAAAGATTTCTGATTTAAGATATTTCTACATTCTATCCTATAATAATACCATTTTGCACAACTTATTTTTTGTAGTGCCATGAAACTGATAAAAGATTGTTTGATCAAAGCACAGTCAAATATATTCCAATTCATTATGTGTGGAAGAGTTATCCTCGCATTGCACCCAATTACTACCAATATAGACCAACTGTACCAATTAATAACCAATATATGCCTTACCCATATTATACAAAACCAGTTTCAATTAGGCCACATGCCCAAATTCCTCAATGGCAAGCCCTGCCAAATATCTACCCACCCACTGTGGTACGTCACCCATACCTACATCCATCTCTGATTGCCATTCCCCCTAAGAAAAATCAGGATAAGGCAGTCATCCCTACCATCAATACCATTGCTGCTAATGAGCCAGCACTTATTCCACCCAGTGAACCAACTCTACCACTTATTGCCATTCCCCCAAAGAAAAATCAGGATAAGGCAGTCATCCCTACCGTCAATACCATTGCTGCTGATGAGCCAACACTTACTCCGTCCAGTGAACCAACTCCATCACCTATTGCCATTCCCCCCGAAAAAAATCAGGATAAGGCAGTCATCCCTACCATCAATACCATTGCTGCTGATGAACCAACACTTACTCCGTCCAGTGAACCAACTCTACCACTTATTGCCATTCCCTCAAAGAAAAATCAGGATAAGGCAGTCATTCCTACCATCGATACCATTGCTTCTGATGAGCCAACACTTATTTCATCCAGTGAACCAACAGTGACCACTGTGGTTACTCAGGAAGCTTCCACAAAATTCATCACAAAAACACCTGAGACAGGTGAAGTCAGAATTACTTCACCTACCACCATGGTCTAAAAACTCCATGGAAGCATCAAAGAAGACAACATAGGTAAATGAGCAAAAGAAAATAATAAATACAAAATTTATGGATTTATCAATATAGTCATAAAATCTAAATAGTAGAAATAGATAAATTAAGTCTGTTATGAGGATAGACAAACTAGGCTACTTATAATTTTAATTTGTTGGTGCCATAGCATTGGTATACTAGATTTTGTTCCAACAAGAAGTAAAAAATAACTTTATTTTACAAAATAAAGAAAACTTGGGTATTTTATTATCAAACTTTTTTGGACAGTTGGAACACTCTTAGAATTTATTAGTTTTATTTCATTACTATTTTTATACTAGAGTAAAATTCTATCTTAAAATCATGATTTTTCTTATTTCAAAAATGTTTTCTTAAAAAATGTATATAGGATGTGAGTTTAAATACATTTTAATTGTTTAACAGTATGTTTGTACTCTAATTTTTGTATGAATATGGTGAAAGGAAATATTTTTCCCGTTCATTCTTTTATTTCAGATATAATTTTTGAAATAATCCAGGGTATTAGACATCCCAAATTTTTCTTATTTGGAAGAATCTAATTCTTAACTTGAAAAACATACACATATTAAAAGGATACTTTCAGAACCTTAAATATGATGTAAAATGTTTCTTTTTATTATTTAAATCAATGGGTAATGGCAGAGTCTAAAATAATTTGAAATTTATGAGAAGAAATTAAAATAAAGAGAAAGATGAATAAAATAGGAAAGACCAGAGAGTGACATAATTTGGGGAGAAAGTTAAAAATGTTTGAGTCTCTGCAACAAATATTTTCAGTACATCATATTGTCTCCATGTTTTATGATCTAAAATTTAACAGTGATCTGTGATCTAATGGTAATAGCATTAGATCAGAGAAGACTGCTTCTTCCATCTGTTTGATGAGGCAAGTCATTAGGCTCTCCAAGCTTTCCTTTTCTCAGAATTTAGTGACTATGAGATGCAAGTGAGACTGCATATTGCAGAATTGTAAAAATTTATCAATCTGTAAAATGTAATACATTAGAAAAAATAAAGTAAAATTAATAAATATTAAGATTTACATATAGCCAATATCTTGTCCTTATTGATTTCAGATAGTGAGGCTTATTTATTATGCCATCTATTTCCAGATGGGCTGTCTAATTTGAAGAAAAACAAAAAAACTATTGTTTACTTAAATCAGCATATGTGCATAATTTATTATTTCATTGCTATTTAATAGGTCATCTAGTACAAAAGAGAAGTAAGCTGGATAAATTTTTGATGTGTTAAAATTTAGAAAAAAAATGAGTAAAATAATGGAGATAACGGGAAAGCAAGTAATTTAGTATGCAGTAATATATTTTATTGATCTAAAATTACATGATTTTGGTTTTAATAGCATAATCATTATTTCTATAGTTATATTTGTTCAAAATCCACAAATACTAATTTTAAGTTAAAACCATTGTACAAAATCACTTATAAATATGCATGTAAAGGACAGTGTCCATCTATAAATATTAGGTGAAAATTGTTTTCAGTTCACTGTGTTTAAATTTAAATATTTAATTTGAAAACTCTTCTTATGAAAGCTTAATGAAATCTACATACCATGATAACTTTAACAGATGATGAACTAAATCCCTAACCTGTCATCATTTCCTTATAGGTCCTGTTGAAGCCTATTCAAACTCTCCTTTGGTCACTTGTCTACCTTCAGTTAAGAGAGAACGTGATTTTCACAGATTCGGCTCCTTCTCCGCCCCTTACATTCTACTTTCATGCGACATTTACATTTTTGGTTCTTGTACAATAAAGCCAATTGAATGCAACTGGATCTAACTTGAGAAGAGTCTGTGGATATGTCTCAGGGACCTATGACACACACTGACCACCAGGGGGCAGATACTCAATGCAGGAGCTTCCATTGGTGGTCAGTGCACTCCAACAGAGGGAGCTCTGCTCAGCCACAAGCCAGGCTGATGGCTGCCAGCACAGCAGTGGTGGTGGGAGCCTCTCCCGCCTCCTCAGTAGAGCTAAGGATGTCCGACTGCAGCTTAGGCCTGCTTCCCACTGACAAGTGGACATCCCCCAAGAACCTCCGGGGTTGCCAGAAGAATGTCTGACTGCCAGCTCAGGCCTGATCACCCAGGGAGTGGGCCTAAGCCAGCAGGTGGACATCCCCCAGGGGATCCCAGACTGCAAGAGGGCACAGGAAGCACTGAGGTTTCCCCTCTACCCCCCATGCCCCGAATGCACAAATTTTTGTGCACCGGGCCTCTAGTGTTTAGTTAAAAAGACTAAGAGACAAGCAGGGAGAAAAAAGAACTGAAGCCTACTTACACCTTGCTTTAAGTCTGGTGAGACCCATATCAGATTTCTGACTTTAAGAACTGTAACATAATAAATTTAGTGGGTTCTTAACCCACTACATTTATGGTAATTTGTTATGGCAGAATAATAAATTCATGCAATAAAGTGTATGGTTCTCCACTATTACCCTTTGGTTGAGGAGAAGTGCAAACTATTTACTCTTAAGTATCCTTGGTTTAGAGATGATAGGACTTCTTAGATGGCTACAAATTGCTGTTTAACTGTCTGTCTCAGTTTCCCTATTGTGCTTGTCCTGCCTTACTAACCTATCTCAAGCCTAGTAACCAGCCAGAGATGACAGTATTTGTAGTTAATAGGTAAGCACAGGACTATAGTCACCCAAATGTTGGTTGTCCTCCATCTAGCATGATCTTTAGACAATGGCAGTGAATGTAGGGGACAGAGAATTGTTGAAGAGGTTCCAGTCTCTTCCTTTGAGCTGTGTGAACATAAAAATTTAGAGCTCATGTTGGGGTGTTAATGGTGAAACAATGAGACCTCATTTCTTGTCTTCTTGAAAGAAATATTTCAATCAAGAGACAAAGTATAGAAAAGCAAGCAAGAATTTATTGACTACGGCAAAAACACACTTAGGACAGTGAAACAAAGAAGGGCATAGAAGAAGAAATTGAAGAGCCTAGGCTGGGCTGCTTTGGGTCACTGGAAAGTCAGAGAAAAAGGGACCTTGGAGACAAGTTCAGATTAGCCCTGGACGAGCTGCTGCTGCCAATTGCTCCCCTGGCTGTGATGTCCCTTGGAGTTTAGAATATGTGCCTATGGAGGGAGAAGTGAAAGGGAATGGCGGGGGCATGCTCCCTGGAGGGAGAACCCACTGGGAACTTGATTTTTCAAAGCTTTAAAATGCTGGCTGTTTAGAGGAGGTCTTAAGGGAGGATCAATGGAATATTTATCAATTGTATGCTGATGTACCAAAATGAGATTTATTCTCTTAACTTCATCTGTCCTTGGGTATGATTACTGGCAAATGGCACTAAAATAATCAATCAATTAATTAATTTAAATAATTTTTTTTTAATTAAGGTTTTAGGCATAGAGCTTGAACATATCATTAAATTTAGTTTTAGGTTATTGTAAATGGCAATTATTTTTAAATTTTATATTCTCTTTCTTGCTAAAATATAGAAATACAATAGATTTTATTAGCCATTTATATAATGACATTGCTATATTTTCTTAGTATTCTGATAATTTTCCTGTATTTCTCTCTAATTTTTTTTACATGTAAAACACATCTGCAAATGGTAAAAATTTCCTTCCTTTCTAGTCCAGCAGTTCTCAACCTGTGGGTCACCACCACTTTGGGGGTCGAACAACCCTTTCACAGGGGTCACCTAAATACATCCTGCATATCAGATATTTACAGTACAATTCATAACAGTATCAAAATTACAGTTATGAAGTAGCAATGAAAATAATTTATGGTTGGGGGTCACCACAACATGAGGAACTGTATTAAAGGGTCGCGGCATTAGGAAGGTTGAGAAGCACTGTCTTTTGCTTATTTATTTTTCATTCCTTACTGCCCTTGGTAGGTCCTCCAAGATAATATTGTGTAGAACTAGTGATCAGGCATCTATTGATATGTAGCAATATATAAATAATACTTATTTCTTATTAGATTCAGCTAATGACAATAATTTTACATCGCCTTGATTTTCTAAACATTACATTTTAGGATAGATGGTAAGTTAGCCTGAAAATCCCTTCTCTAATTATTGGATATGAACCACATGTCAGCAATTAGTTTCCAACTATCAAAACAACCTGATAGAAATATTTCTTTCTTTCTTTTTTTATTTATTTCAGAGAGGAAGAGAGAGAGAGAAATAGAAACATCAATTATGAGAGAGATTCATTGATCAGCTACCTCCTTGCACTCCCCTCCCTACTGGAGATTGAGCCCACAACCCAGACATGTGCCCTTGGCTGGATTTGAACCCGGGACCCTTCAGTCAGTAGGCCAACACTCTATCCACTGAGCCAAACCAGCTAGAGCCTGATAGAAATATTTCTAAAGTCATGTTCATATTTGAAAATTTGACAGAAATATGTCCAGGGTTTTAATATTTTGTTCAATCTTGACTAGTGTTTAGATGTGACGTTATTAACAATCTATTTCCTCCATATCAATAACATGTTAATAACTACATAATGTGTTGTACTGATGATCACAAAGAGCTTTTCTAAAACTTTCTGAATATCCTTAGATTCATATTGAAGAAGGCATGAATAATTTTATATAAACATAGAGTTTGTAATGTTATATGATAAAATTTCCATATAAGATCCTTTTTAAATAAAATTGTTAAGTATAAACTCAAGTATAAACTGTTCAATGTAAACTGTGTTAGGTAATATGCAAACCAAAGTCTCCAAAACCATTTCTACTATATTCCAATATTCAATCAAAATGAAAACAATACATTGAAACACCAAAAATAATATTGACCTCATAAAAAGAGTTATGATTAGTAATCAAAGTAATGACAAACATAAAAGAGAAAGGAGTCACACCTCATTATGAATCAAATCCGTGTATCAGTCACGCATATATATAATTGTATTTACTTTGAAGTGATTATCTCAATTCTCAGAAAAGACAATATTGTATATTGTTATTGCACAGCCTTCATTATGAAATTGATTATCACGCAGGCATCCAGTCATTCAAGGGCAGCCAAATCTGATTTCTGGTCATCACAAGGTGCTTGGAAGAAAAAGTGAATGAAGAAAATGTGTCCAAAAGAAATGCAGAGTGGCAGTGTACCTGCTAACTTAACCAGATATCAATGGATTAAAGCTACTCTTTGATTGTGTTTTACTGCTTTCCAATAAATCCCTAACCCATAAAGGTGGGAACTGGTTCTAACTGAATCCACAGTACCTCTTATAGGGTGGATGTCCAAAAAATATCTTTTAAGTGAATAACCAAATCAAAGTTGTCATTTCAATACCAGTAACATTAAAATTAAAATTTATATTAAAATATCTATAAAAATAAATTATAAGGAAAACTCAATACACAAGTTAAATTCTAAACAATATTGTCACATAGTGTTCTAGAGTTTACAAAGTAAATGGGTATTCTAATTTATCAACATTAACTCTTTCAAGTAAAAAAGAAAAGAGATGATTCTCATTTATAGATGAGAAAATGGCATTTACAAATGGTTTATCCAGATTACATAGTAATAAAATGACAGAGCTAGGAATTAAACCTAATTCTTCTGATTCCAAGCTCAGTATTATTTTCACCATTCTAGAATTACCTTTAAAACTTTTTTTTGCATTTTTTTTCTCAAATACACTGGTGATTTCTCAGTTATTTAGTTCAGAATCAAAGAATTTGACGCTTTTTCTGGTGTGTGGTTTAACAGAGATGAATAAGTAAAAAATGGTAAATATAAAATTAATAAAACCAAGTACACCAAATGAAAATTATTTAAATTTCTTATTGCATGACCACAATTAAAAAAACTATTCAGAAAGTAGATTGTGAGATAATTAAAGTGTGCTTTTAAAAGTTGGGGAGTGGGGTTTTAAGTCATAAGGGCCACAAAAATGTGGGATGTGGTCAGTGGGATAGACATATTTCACTAACAGGGCCACATTAAGTTTATGTGTATATATGTGAAGGAAAATTTATACTCTCCTATTACATTCTTTCAGATATTTATATCTTCAATTCTCTTAAACTTTGAAATATTGAAGGAAACTGCAAAACATGAGGTTGATCAAATTTTAAAGATTTGCAAATGTTTAGCAATATATAAATTATTTCATAACTTCAATTAAGGAAACTGAGTCATAATTTTCTTATATATAAGTTATATATTTTGTTAACTATCAGGTTTTTTTATGAATTTTAACTATCAGATTTTATCATTACTGCTTGCAAGTAAAAGACAAAATAGAGTGCTCAATGTTCTTCAAACAGAAAACCCAAAGGGCAAATTTTAAAAGATTAAACTAAAATAATTCCACATATGAAATTTTTTTCCCTAGCCCTCCCCCTCCCTACCACAACCAATAGGCAAAAAGTAGGAGGTACTAAAGGAAGGTACTGTTGCCTTATTAGATGTAAGAACCATGCAATAAGCTCTCTTTACATCTGCAAGCATCAAGTCTTATATGCACTGGATGGATCAAGAAGCAAGTCCTGACTAAGATCCCCAAAAGACACCCCTCTCAAGGTAATTGTGTAGAAAATGCTTCTAGGGCACTCTTTCTCCAGAACCTTCTTTTCTCTATTAACACCTGGTTTCTTAGTCAAGAAAAGGCTAGACTTCAATTTTGGACAGGCTTGATTAAAGGTGCAATAGTACAATCAATGGCATGTTCATGAAAGAGATGGATATATATGAGTCTTGGTCAATAAACTTCCAAGTCAGCATATAGATGTATGTTGTTTCTAAGTAGAGGCAATAGATTTCACAGGGACATTGCTATATATATAGAGAAAAATAGCACTGATACCAGAACCCTAAAGGGAGAAAAGAAAATTCATAAACAAAATTTAAAAAGAATTTCAGAGAGGTATAAAGGAAGCCAGTATAAGGTAATTTCACAAAAACCAAGAGAAGAGAAATAGATCCAATCTAATGAACTAACAAGCAAAATACAGACAGGCTCAAAAATATGGAGCAGGCTGCTAGCTGTTGGGGAGGGTGTCGACAACATAACAATATTTGCTGAGTTAAAATGTGGCCCAGATGAATATGATGCTAACTTGGATAGAGAGTTATTGGTGAAAATAAGAATTATGAACTGATTCAAAAACTTGTCTAGTGGAGTGATTAATCAAAAGAGAGAAAAAATCATGGTCATGGACAATAGTGTGGTGATTGTTGGATGAAGGAGATGTAGGAGGGATAAATGGTGATGGAAAGACTTCACTTGGAGTGGTGACCAGACAATACAGGGAACAAATGATTTGTTGTGGAATTATGCACTTGAAATATGTATAATTTTGTTAACCAATGTCACCACTATAAACCCCTCCAAAGAGAGAGATTAATGAACTCAATACACTAGAGGGTATTCCCTCCCGTAAGATGAGAATTATACTGACAATAAACTAAATTTAGCTAACTCGATTGTAGTTGTTCCCATATGTAAATGGAATAAAAGCCCTTATTTCAGTGAATTGTGTAATAGAAAATGTATGTGAAGGCCCTTGAGAGAAAAAGGGAGTACCACACACACGCACACAAAAACACACATAAAGTGAGTGAGACTGAGAGGTGTGACTAAAGACTAATGAGAGGTGGGACTGCACATGGTCTTATAATCCACTTAAATGTGTTTTTTTATAGTGAAGAGCAATAGGAAAAAGTGAAAGTTTTAATCAGAGAACAAGAATAATCATACCTTTAGAAATACCACAATGACTGTAGTTAATTAAAAGCAGGAACGTGGGTCAGCTAAGGGACTATTTTGGTAATCATGAAAATGAAAACTCCAATAGGTAAGGAACGCTATATTTTCATCTTCTAGAACAGTGCCAACAAAATAATAATATTTGTTGAGTTAAAATGTGACTCAAGAGGATATGATGCTTACTTAGATAGGGTGCTGTTGGTGAAGGTAAGAGAAATGAACTGATTCAAACACTGTCTAGGAAGTGAGCATAGAGATGATTAGAGATTGATGGACATGGGGATCATGAAAGGAGGATCAAAACTGACTGGAGCTTATCCTAACTACTGGTGAATGATGTGCCATTCACTGCAATGGGAAACACTTGAAAGAGACTGTTTTATGAGAAAACTAATTCAGTTCAGACTCAGACTGAAACACCATGTGGTTTCAGAGGTTTTCTGACGATGATCGAGAGGTTGATCTGTTGGCATTGACGACAATTAAAGCTGGAGGTCCCACCACCATTCTCACAGGCCACATGCTACCAGAAATAGTTCGTTTCTACTTAAACTATTAAAGTCAAAAATAGATTTGATTATTTAATAAAATGATAAAATGAATTATCAACAGGCAAAGTACAGAATATTTCTTAAAATATTTTCAGAAGAAAAGTAGAGAATCCAATAAACTGAAAATATGAATTGGAGGGTGGAGAAGAGAAAAATACAAATAGTATCATCTCAGGACCTCAGGGAACCTGGCCTTGCAATACAGTAATATGTAGTCCATCATGTCACCCATCATACATGTAGGAGCTGAGTTCCATAAGTTGAGCATGCAACTTAATAATAACACATCATAAACCTTCCTAGAACTCTCTCAATGTCACAACTACTACAATTTTCCTAAATGGTGGGAGTTGAGGGGAGTAGGATTTGAGTGTGTGCCTACACATGCACACGCATGCATGTACATACACATACAGTGAGTGAATAACGGGTAGGTGAAGTATTTCTTAATTATTATCATTCCCAATGAAGATGATGCTCTCCTTGTAGTGATAATTTAAAGAAGTCTCATTAGCAAATCAATTTAAGAAAAAACGAATTTTTTACTATTTTTAAATAATAATGGTGTCTTCAAAAATATATATGTATCTTTTCATTTCACATTTACATTTTAAGTTTAACTTTAGGGAAAAAATTTTATTCATTTAATAGAGAGCAAAGGAAGGTGGGAGATAGAGATAGAGATAGAGATAGAGATAGAGATAGAGATAGAGATAGAGATGAGAGAGAGAGAGAGAGAGAGAGAGAGAGAGAGAGAGAGAGAGAGGAGAGAGAGAGGTTTCTTGTTCCACTTACATATGCATTCATTGGTTGCTTCTTATATGTGCCAGAACAGAAATCAAACCTACAACATTGCATATCAGGATGATACTCTAACAAACTAATCTATACAGCCAATGCTAAAAAGAATTTTTCTTTAATATTTTTAATTAAATTGATTGGAGTGACATTGTTCAACATGAACATATAGGTTTTGTGTGTGGATTCTGTTACAAAATCTGTGTATTGCACCATGTGCCCACCACCCAAAGTCAAATGTTTTCCTGTCACCTCATATTAGGACCCCTTTCCTCCACCTTGTTCCCTCTGGCAACCACCACTCTGCTGTTTGTGTACATAAGTTTCGATTTTATATTCCACATATGACTGAAATCATATGGTTCTTAGTTTTTTCTGTCTGACTGATGTTACTTAGAATAATATACTCAGGATCTTTTCATGTTTTCACAAATAGCAATATTAATTTTACTTTGCTGAGTAGTATTCCATTTTGTATATATAGCATATCTTAAAAATTGCTACCAAAATTTTAATTTTGCATCATTGAGCATTTCAGTAAAACTCATTCTCTCGTCATCAAGCACATAAATATTTTCTCTTGTTTCTTTACTTACAGGGGTTAAAAGGACAGGATGAAGACTTTAATCCTGACTGGACTTATTCTGGTCTTTGCCATTTGTTTCCCGGTAAGATTCCATACACTTGAAACCTAGAAGAACTACATAAAATTGAGAGCTACGTAACACTGGGATGGGGTTCAGAGCAAGATTATGGCATTGTGTCTCTAAAATCAGAACAGAGTCACATGATATGGAAAGAGGGACAAACAATTACTTTCTCCTTCTAACACCCATGGAAATATGTTTATTCAGAATTTGAGAGGGAGCAAAATAAAGGGAGACATGGGAAGGTAGTGAAGAGAAGCAGAAGAGCATGACTACTTGTTGAGGAGGGTAAGGCTTGACAAAACTTCCGAATAAATCTGGAGGAATAGACTAAACCTGACTTCTCCTTAATGTTCATGTCCCACCACCTCTATTCTAATATTTTTTAATGATCTCAGAGAGAAAGGGGGAGGGAAAGAGAGATAGAAACATCAATGATAAGAGAAAATCATCCATAGACTGCCTCCTGCATGCCCTACGATGGGATTCGAGCCCACAACCCAGGCTTATGCTCCCCACAGGGAATCAAACCGTGACCTCCTGGTTCACAGGTCGACACTCAACCACTGAACCATGCTGGCCAGGCCCATCACTTCTATTTTAAGGACATTTCCCTCTGAAGGTAGAAAAATGAGTGTGAGTTTATGCATCTCTCAAGTTTGTTTTTCACTCAGCCTCTGAGTCTTATTATTATGGTCTCACAGTCAAAAGCTGCAATATGGTCTTCCACTTAAGACATAATACAGTGAAAAGAAAGACAGTCTCTTTTATTGGTATCTAAAATTTTTAATGTTATATTTCATATCTTTGATTTATCTGAAATATGACATGTTCAAATAGGTTTACATACTTTTCTGAGGGAGCCTAATTGTCTTGAATTTTATGGTCTCTGTCTTTCCCTTTTAAAAGTTGCAGTTTTAAAAAAAATACCATCTTCTGCTCTTCTTATTTAATCATGTACTATTCACTAGTTTCTTATATCTCTCTTTAATCAGAGAGCATTGTGCCCATCATTTTTAGTATTATAGGTGAGCTTCAAGTGTCTGTTCAGTTCTATTTAAGCAGCCATGGTTCTCTCGAAGAATCCTTTCCTTTCCTGTCATCACTATTACTTTCTTGTAGAATTCTTCCCACAGCATTCAATGACTCAGACAAAGCTTGTTACGCAAGAGAAATTCAGTTGTGTGTTTTTCAAATATTTTTTTCTTTTTTTATTACATAAAGTTTTACAAAGATTAGTACATATATCTCTTTTTTCCCCTGCCCTTCCCCCAGCCTCCCCTCCACCCCCCCGTGTTTTGTGTACATTGGTTATGCTTAAATGCATGCACAAAAGTCCCTTGGCTGATCTCTTACCCTCCCCCCAACGTCCCTGTCATTGTTGCTATAATTTGACAGTCTGTTTGATGCTACTCTCTAACTTTCTGCATTCAAATATTTGTCACTTATATAAATTTCTAAATCATACTTTCACTGAAATTCATGTAACATGGTTGCCTATGTGATTTTTTTTGTTAATTCCTAAAAGACATGACAATGATTTTCACTCTGTGGTCTTTAAGGAGAAAAACAAGTTTCCTTAGATTTACTGGTGGTACTTTAGGAAACAAGTAATTGGATTTCATCTAATCACACTTTTGTACTTGGTTAGATTTTCTTAATAAACACTTAAGCACTGAAAGTACTGCTCAAGTACTTTCTGTAATCACCTCTTATTGTGCCTTGTTTTAAATTTATGGTACAATTAATTCTAAAGTTACAGCATACTCAAAGCTATAGCACCTCACAACCTAAAGATCAGACCAGTTTCTGTAACTGAAATGCAAAAAGAAAATAATAATGAGTCAAATATTTCACTTGGTAATATCTTCTATTCTGTCCCCCTGCAGTTCAGTGAGAGTCAGCAATCACAACGTCGGGCAATAGGAAAGCCAATAAACAGTCGACCAGTGCAAAGTTCCCCAGCCAGGACATCACAAAGGAGATCGCTATCCACCCAGGTCATTAGGAAATCTCAAGCTCGTTCTTATGCCTCTGCTTCTCCTGTACCAACTAACAAAGCAGCCAGACAATTGTCTCTAAATTCTAGGACATCAGATAAAAAGAAAAATTCTGTCCAGGGATCAAAGAGACAAAGTATACAAGTCAGCCCTAGGAAAAATACACTTACTTCTACCAGGAAAGAGTTGGCCTCCCGTTCATATGGTTTGACAAGACAAAATACTCCACTGAGGGCAAGCAAAACTCTAACACAGCCTAAGAAAAGTCAAAAGACAACTGTCAAGAAACAATCAAAATGGACTGCAGCAGCACAGAAACCATCTTCAGCCATATTGAAAAGTCAAAAATCCGAAAACCTCCTGTATACCTCTGGCAAGAATCAGAATTTGCCAAGAGCTGCTAAGGCACCATTAAAAACAATATCAGGTATAAAGAAAAGTTCACAAATATCTAAGAATATCCAATCTACACCTGTTAAGACACAGTTAAAACATCCTACAACTGGGATGTCAAAAATATCTCTACCTAAAAAGAAAGTTCCAAATGCTTTTAAAAGAGCCTCATCTGTATTACCCAAAAAACAGTCATCTAAGTCCACAGCACTAAAAGCTTCTCCCAAAACTTCTTCAACCCTAAAGAAAATATCAAGTAAATCTCACAACACTCCATCTTCATCTGCCAAGAAAGTACAGGATGGAGCAAAAGCAGTCAAGAAAGTCCCCCAAAAAAATCTAGCCAAAAAGAAAACTTTAAAGAAACAAAAAACTAAATCATTAACTCCAGTCAAAAAAGATCTAACTAGGGCAATTGCAACAGGAGCAGATTCCAAATCTAAAAATAAAAATTTAACTAAATCAGTACTTAAAACGCAGTCAGCCTTGAAGAAGAGACCCAATCAATCTAAAAGCACCTTGTCCCAAACTGCCAGGAATCGGTCAAATCAAGCCAAAGAAGGCAAACCTCCAGCTCTCAAAGAAACTCCTGGCAAAAAGAAACACCTAAAACTATCTAAACCAGCTGCCAAAAACCTGCGCAATCCGTCTAAATCTGTTCAAGTAGGACCAAAAAGATCTCTAGCCAAGAAGAAATTTCAAAAGAAACCAACACAGAAACATCCCACTGTAGGTAAAAAGACTGCAAAAACAGCTCTTGCAAGGAGTAAATCTATCAAACAGCCTAAAAGGGGGCAGCCTGCACCTCTAGCAGTAAAGAAAAGACCAAGTAAATTAAAGAAGAGACTGCCTAAACCTCTTAAGAAAGATGTGAATCAGCTTAAATCCCTTCAAGATATAAAAAGACCATCCCGCCTAGCAGACAAAACTGTAAAGCAATCTAAAAAAAGGAAATCTACACCTACAAAAAAGAGGTTGAAATTAATTAAACCCAAGCGACCTAAGTCTGTTCAAGCGGCACAAGAAAGGCATCCACATAAGGTTGTAATACCATTTCCATCACATGTGCCATCTTTGTATCATCAGGCTAAATTTCCTTGTCCACGACCAAATCAATCACATAAGTGCCCATTGAAGACTCATCAATTCTATCCACCTCCACCAAGACCATGGCCAAATTTCCCACATCAGCAGCAGCATCACAAACCTCATTTGCCTCATAAGCCACCCTCTTGTAAACCAAGACCTCCAAAAAGACCAACAGGCACTGAAAATACTACAACTAAAGGCCCCACCACTGTAACTCATAGATCAGATGCAGCCACCAGAACACCTGAAACTCTATCCCCAGTGGCAGTCCAAGTGACATCAATTCCTAGCTCAGCAATAGGTGCTGCCTCCACTACAACTGCCCCAACATCTCTGGTGGCCTCAGGGACACCTTCAGTGGAATCCACATCCCAAGAGTCTACTGTTTCTACTGCTGCAACCTCCATAAACCCAGAGGCCAGTTCCACAACTCTCTCAACCTCTGCCTCCACTATTACACCTGATTTTAGTGCAGGGGCCTCAGAAACTGAAACAAGCACAGAAGATGATGCTACTCCCCTAGATGATTCCACTGCTCAAGCTGCCATTACAACATCAGCAAACACAGGTACTCCATCCCCTGTTATGATGGCCACCACGGTTACAGCCACACCCTCCTCAAGTGTTGGAGCCACAACTATAGCACCTTCCACAAACCTAGGGATTGGTGCCACCAGCGCTGAGGCTACCTCATTATCAGCCCGTGCTGCCACCACTCTTGCTCCTGTGACAACAAACACAGCTGCTTCGGGTCTGGGAACCACAGTTGCAACAAGTTCTATAACCACCAGCATCCCTGGTACTGCCACCACAGCTGCATCCAGTTCTGCCATCACACCAGTGGATGAGACTACCACTGAAACAGACATTGACACAACCACTGAGACTGCTACCCCAGTAAATAAGGAAACCACTGAGTCAGTTGATGCCACAACCACTGTAACTGCCACCACAGCTTCATTTGATGGGGTCACAAGTGGTGCAACAGGTTCCACAACCTTAGAAACAGACTTCACATCCACTACTACTACACCCACTGGACCCTCAACCCCAACATCTGTGGGAACAATCACCACAACAGCAGCAGCCTCTTCCACCCTGCAGATGGATACAACCACCAGTGGTATGGTCACAACTTCAGTCACCAGTGGTACTGTTGCTGCTGCTACTGCTGCTGCTGCCAGCACAACTGTAGCAGGTACTGCTACTTCAACCCCTGGGACTTCAGCCTCTACTGCTGAACCTAGTGTGTTGACTAGTCCGGGTGGAACCACCATTCAGCCTTCCGGAGCTACAATCCCTGGGGAAGGGACTACCACTGAAGCAGCAGATGACACAACCACTGAAGCTGCCACCACTCCAACTGAAGGTGCCACAACTGCACCCACTAATGCCACAGCCTCTTCAGATAGTTCCACAATCTTAGAAACAGGCACCACACTTGCAACTACTACTGTAACAGCTGCTTCAGCCACAACCACAATTCCTACAGCAGCCACCACAACAATAGCTGCAGCTTCCACAAATCTTGCAACCTCAGCCTCAGGTGCCACAATGATTGCCAGTACAAGTATACCAGGTACTGCTACCACCATCCCAATTACTTCTGTCTCCACTGGACCTGGCTCTTCAACCGAAAATACCACTCCCATGAATAGGTCCACTAGTACATCTGTAAATGCCAATACTTCTGCAGTTTCCACTACCCCTCCCTCACTGAACTCTACCACCCCAGAATCGGAAACCTCTGCCTCCCCTGATAAGGTCAATAGTTCCTCAACAGATGCTAGTATTCCCTCTACACCAAATGCTGCAGCTACCATACCCTGAAACAGATTCTACTACTACAACTCCTGAAGGAACCTCCACTGCCCCAGCAGCTGTCACAGATTAAGTTAAGACCATCACCAGTGGCCCAGTGACAACCACTGCAACTGCAGTCACCACAAATCCATTTGGAATCACCCGTTGCCAATAACAGCACACAACCACCATCTACTACTGTAGCCACAGCCAATAGACCTACAACTGGCGCTAATAATTCCTCATAGTGAAAGCAATGCAAAGGCACATCTCAAGCATCTCAGTGGCAGGTAAATTACAGTGTGCAAAGAATTAGATGGGGAATTCAATAGTGCTCTGTATATCTCCAAGCATAATAGCCAGTTACTCTTGATCTGCCTAAATTACGACTTTTTGCAATCCTGTGAAATAGAGCAGATATTCTCCCATTTTACCTAGAGGATGCAGAGATATGGGGTTTGCTCAAATTCAGAACACATAGTGGCAAAACCAGGACTAGAATTCAAATGTCTTGGTACTTCTATCAACAGTCAGAAAGCTTAGAATTCTAGAATAGTAACCCCAAAAGATAGCTTTGTAAACAGTTGAATCACAATCATTTGGCTTTTTTTTTTCCAAAATAAAGATTACTGAGCTTTACCACTCTAGAAATTATATATTTTTAAACAAAATACTTGAGAGGTGTAGGAGAGTCTGAAGTTACAGGTGTGAAAACATCCAGATGGTAATTCAGAAAGGGAAATTGGCAGGTATACAAGCTCAAATACAATATAAGTATCATAATCAATAACTTATAAGCAGTTTACTTGGCTGGACTACATCATACACTGCTTACTAATGGAGATATGTTTTGAGAAATGTATCATTAGGGGATTTTGTCATTTTGCAAACATTATAGAGTACACTTACACAAGCCTAAATGGTATAGACTAGTTACACATCTAGGTTATAGATACACCCTATTGCTCCTAGACTAGAAACATGTACATCATGTTACTGTACTGAATACTACATGCAGTTGTAACACAAAATTAAGTGTTTGTGTATCTAAACATACCTAAGCATAGAAATAGCATAGTAAAAATACAGTATAAAAGATGAAAAATGTAGAGGGCACTCACCATGAGTGGAACTTGCAGAACTGGAAGCTAGTCTCATTTATAGAACCACAATATAAAACTCTAAGGTATAAGGAGCAGATCTGAGATAAGACTACTTAAGAGATAAGACTGCTGGAGCATATAATCTATCAAATTTTTGTATAAGGCTCTATTTTTATAAGGTAGATAAAAACATTCTAGGTCATAGTAATGAGGGACTAAGCCTTAAACATAGCTAGCTATGCTTTACTCTTAACATAAACCATATAGCTGGGCATGGTTTGGTCTAAAGAAGAATTGTAAGCTGTTAGGGAAATAATAAAGTGGTGCTGGGGGCAAGGGAGGACAAGAAGAATGGAATTAATTTCATCTAAGAAACAGAAAGTAGCAATTTTAAAACAACTAGTACTTAGTTTGTAGGACTGTAGGAATTAATTTTGGTTGAACTGTAGGAATTAATTTCATATTTTTCAACATTCTTTTGTAGGTTCTGATTTACCTAAATATTTAACTTCCGACTTTTGCTTTTGCCAATACTGCCTCAAGAATTGTCTGCAATCGCATTTCAGAAATGAGACCATTCTAGAAATTTTGCTTTTCACTCTCACCTCTTACATGTGGTCAATTTTGCTCCTTCAGCTTTTATTCAATAAATCATCTTGAAAAGCATTTGTTCCTGTATGCATTTGTATTACTCTCACATACTTGGAAATGAGTTAAAAATTAATATGGTTATCCCTCCTAAAAAGCTCCCAATGTGCACAATACTTAAATATAAGACTGACCAAGCTTAACAAACTTTAGACAGGTTTCTTCCTGACTCTAGACCCTTGCAGTCTTAGAACATTTCTGTAGAAAATTAGCAATTCTAAATTCTTTCTCTGTCACTTTGAGATACTACCATTTTTCTAAAAGCTTCTTTTCAATTTTACAACCCAGGAATGTCTTTCTTTTCTTTTTTTTATATTTATTTATTTTTATTATTGAAAGCATTACAAATGTCTTCCTGTTCCCCCCATTAACCCCCTCCATCCCATTCCTACTTCCCCCAGGCCTTCACTGCACTATTGTCTGTGTCCATGGGTTACACTTTGCATATAAATTTTTTGGTTAATCTCTTCCTTCCTCTCCCCTCCCATTCTCTCTGAGATTCGTCTGTTCCATGTTTCCAGGCCTCTGGATCTATTTTGTTTGTCAGTTTATTTAGTTCATTCGATTTCAAATATGAACGAGATCATCTATTATTGTCTTTTTCTGACTGGCCTATTTTGCTTCGCATAATATTTTCCAGGTCCTTCCATGCTATCTCAAAGGGTAAGAGAAAGAATATCTTTCTTAAGGACTTGGAAACCAAGGAAGATAATGCCTCTATCTCTCAGTCTCTATAGGGGGGTAGAAACTTAAGTTTGATAGGCACCAATAAGCAATCACAAATGATCTAATCACAAATAAAAATATTTTCAAACTCAAGAATTATACAGTGTTCAACACATCCCATCCCATTTATCAACATTCTGTCTCAGCACTTAAAAACCTCTCACCTTTTGTTTCAGCAGAATTGATCATTGCAATAGTTTTGAATGAAGTCTTTCTTATATGTTTAAATTTGTCCTGCAATTTTTGCTTTGACAAGGTAGATGTATGGAATGCAGCAACTATAAACAAACAAAGTTTGGGTGAAAATTCCCATCCACCAAGCTCCTCAAGAAGACATTAGAGGAACAAAAACAGAGGGTCACACTCACTAACATAATGTGAAATGTCCTTTCCATTTTACTTATTTCTAAGGCCATCCTATATAATAAAAGCCTAATATGCTAAGTGCCCAGTGATTCGTCAATTGTTCAACCAGTCAAAGTTAATGATATGCTAAAACCGCTCAGCCACTCACTAGGATGTGCACTGACCGCCAGGGGGCAGATACTCCAACCATTAGGTTAGCTTTCTGCTGGGGTCCGGCCAATCAGGACTGAACGAGATGGGCCAGACATGCCCTGAAGCCTTTCCGTAGTCCCTCCCCAGCTGGCCAACTTTCCTGTCCCTCCCTGGCTGGCCAGCCCCAATCGGCCCCCATTGGGACTGGGAAGGAGACAAAGCCAGACACACCCTGGAGCCCTCCTATTCTCCCTCCCAGTCCCTGATTGTGCTCCAGTGGGATCCCTCTGCCTAGCCTGTGTCCTCTTGCAATCTGGGACCCCTCAGGATATGTCGGAGAGCCAGTTTCATCCTGATCCCACAAGCCACCCCCTCAGGAGGGTACCAGACACAGGGCTAACAGTAGGTGAGCACTGCTGCTGCAGCAGCAATGTGAGCCTCTCCTGATTGGGACTGATTGTCACACAATACAAAATGGAAATGAAATTTAGGAAGAATAGATGTGTATGGACTTTAAGGCTGACCTGAGGAATATGGTTGGTCTTGATAATCCAGGATTTTAATTTTAAAATCCAGAAGATAAAACAATGGGCATTGACCCTACTGCAGAAAAGCATAAACCTAGTCTCCACATAAACCTATGACTTTCAGAAAGCCACATCATTCAAATGGAAACAAAAAAAAAACTGATTCCTGATAAAAGTTAGAAACAATGTGCAGTACACACTTGAGTCTGAAAGATTAAATAAAATTTAATGGTGATATTTTATACAGCCTAGAGAATAGAGTCAATGACATCATAATAACAATGTACAGTGAAGGTTACTAGACTTATTGTAGTGATCACTCTGTGAAGTATATAAATGTTGAATTATTGCCTTAAAGTTAACAGGCACTCATTAATACTTGAATGAATAAATAAACAAATGGCCATGGACATGGTTATCATATACATTCATTTCCTCCTGAAATAGATTATAAATTCTTTGAGAATGTGTCATATCTGTTGTCTATTTCTGTTTTTCCACCAGTGCCTTTCACAGACACTCAATAAGAACTTGTTGAACCAATATATTCTCATCCACCAAATATATGATACTGATAAACTTGGAGATTCAATAAAACAAAACAAGCATTCTATAAAAATCAATTAGGGCTACACCTTTAGGCTTCACTTTTTCATGTTCGAAGCATAAATGCATGTGGACACTAGTAGCCTGTTTCCTATTCTGTAGCTCCTGCTTCAATGTGATTATTTTAGTATAAAACACCAGCACTGGTGTTAGCTTACTTATTCATTATAGAGAACTGATTCCAGAAACAGTGAGTAGGTCATTAACTAGAGAGCATGTGAAAAAATAAATGAAGTATTCGCCTGGATAAAGAGGGACAATGGACTAGAACTACTTGGAATACGGAAAAAGAATTTCAAAGATAAAGTTTCTTAATAAAGCTTTGATCTCATTGTTCCATGTTCACCTTTGGAAACCTATGAGGCTGATATCTTAGCTAACTTAGATCTTATGAAGATGGATTAGTGCCAACCAGGGATTCTGAGTCAGTCTGGAGGCTTATTTGAAATGAAAAGACCTGCAAATGTCATCTTTAATTGAATGAACATTTTATCCTTAAGTATGTATTATTGCACCAGCTTTCCAACAATTACTTCAGTTTCCTTAAAGAGAAATATTCAATGTCACGGGAATGGTATTTCCAAACTGCTAAAGTGATAACATTATAATTGCTCAAGTCATGGCACATTGCTTTTGACTCAAAGGTAATTTATAACATACATAAATTCTTTGTACAACAATACTCTGCTGATAAAAAGAACAATTCAGTGATAGTCTTGGACATCACTTTGGAAAGTCAGTACTTGTTCCAATGCATAATAGGAGATTGTCCACTACAGAAAAGTGTTAGGGTGAGCCAGAGAATAAGGAAGTTAAAGAAGCTTAAAGAAATAAAAATTACAAAAATTTGACTTTATCTTTCTACCCAGTAAGACCTAGTAAAACCCATATTATAACCATTATTGACTTTTAGGTTTACATGGTATGAAAGAAATATGCAGGGTAAAAAACAGTTGTAATTGCCAGTAAGTAAATTTTAAGGATATCTTTCAGATGAAAAGCTATAGTAAGTCAATTAAGTCAGAAGGACTTTCTATATGTTTTATAAAGGTACTAGGGGCCCGATGCACAAAAATTTGTGCACTCGGGATGGGGGGGGGTCCTTCAGTCTGGCCTGTGCCCTCTCACAGTCTGGGACCCCTCTGGGGATGTCCACCTGCTGGCGTGCCTGGCCAGCCTGGGTGAGGGGGCCGATGTCTGTTTGCAGGCTGGCCAAGCTCCCCAGTAGAAACCCTCACCCCATGGGAGTGTGGCAAGCCTGGGTGAGGGGCTGAGGGCAGTTTTTAGACTGGCCACAGCCCCTTCAGGATTCAGGGCCCTACTGGGATGCCTGGCCAGCCTGGGAGACGGGCTGAGGGCCATTTTCAGGCCGCCCACAGCTCCCATTGACCCTCAGGACCATCCGCCTGGGAAGCCATCGGGTGGCCCGGGCACATGGGGGAGCCTGGGAGGCCCGTGTGTGCCCCAAATGATAGATTCCAGGCTGCAGCCTCTTCTCGCCCTGCTCCTCCTGCCCATGGCTTCAGTCACTGGCTAGCTTGCTCTTCCCATCCTGCGCTTTGTCTGGACCCTGTGTTCGGCTTCTCAGGGCTACAGCCTCCGCCATCTTGGCTAGGCTAATTTGCGTATAGTTGCTCTGATTGGCTGGTGGGCGTGGCCTACCATCCTAAAGAGACAGTTAATTTTAATATTACGCTTTTATTAGTTTAGATTGTTTCACCATACCTTGCTCAGCATAAACTGAAAGTCAGTAACAATTTAAGTGCAGATTTTTTTATGGAGGCTTTCAAATATATACCACTGACTTACCTTATTAGCAAATGACACAACAGAGAGATTGTATTTTGATGGAGTCCACATAAATAGACAATTCACTTCAGAAACTGGAGGTAACAGCTCTAAATGTTAAGCTTATCAAAAGAAGCAGATACTGCCCTAGCCAGTTTGGCTCAGTGGATAGAGTGTAGGCCTGCAGACTGAAGGATCCCAGGTTTGATTCCGGTCAAGGGCATGTGCCTTGGTTGCAGGCACATCCCCAGTAGGGGGTGTGCAGGGGCGGCTGATCAATGTTCCTCTCTCATCGATGTTCCTCTCCCTTCCTCTCTGTAAAAAATCAATAAAATATATTTAAAAAGAAAAAAAAAAAGAAGCAGATGCCTGAGAGGTCAACATGGCAATTATATAAATCACGTGCAAAGATAGGGGGAAAAAAAGATTGCTATAAGCATGTTATTTTTAAATGTTTTATTTTTAATATTTTTACTTTATTTTTATTGTTAACACTATTACAGATGTCCCCATTCCTTCTGCCTTTGCCCACCTCTATTTAGCCCAAGCCCCACTTCCCTCTGGCCATCACCACACTATTGTATGTGTCTTGTATATATGTTCTTTGGCTAATCCCCTTCACCTCTTTCATCCAGTCCCTGCCTCCTCCTTCCTCTCTGGCAGTTGTCCATCTGTTCTGTGTATCCATGCCTCTGTTTTTATTTAGTTCATCAGCTTATTTTGTTCATTAGGTTCATATAAGTGAGAGATCATGTGGTACTTGTCCTTCTCTGACTGGCTTATTTTACTTAACATAATAATATCCAGGTTCACCTAGGCTGTTGCAAAGGGTAATATTTCCTTGTTTTTTACAGCCATGTAGTACTATTCCACCATGTAAATGTACCACAGCTTTTTTATCCACTCATCTACTGATGGACTCCTGGGCTGTTTCCAAACCTTAACTATTGTAGATAACACTGCTATGAACATAGGGGTGCATGTAGTCTTTGGGATTCTTGCGGATATTCCCAGAAGTGGGATTGCTGGGTCTAAAGGCACTTCCATTTTTAATTTTTTGAGGACATTCCATACTCTTTTCCATAGTGGCTGCACCAGTCTGCATTCCCACCAGCAGTGCACTAAGACTAGAGGTTCCTTTCCTCCACAGCCTCACCAGCACTTGTTTGTTAATTTATTGATGGCAGCCATTCTGGCAGGTGTGAGGTGATATCTCATTTTTGTTTGAATTTGCCTCTCTCTGATGATTGGTGACATTGGCATAAGCCTGATATTTTTTAAAAATGTATTCTTCCTTTGTATTATAAACGTAATTGTCAGACACTCAACAAAATATAATTCTGTCTTTATCAAAACCAAGACTTCATAGGGTGAATCCCAAAGTAAACTAATAAATGGCAATACATGTTAAATGATATTATAGTGAATCCAATTTTTGCTGTGGAAGGAGCAGTTTTTCTAAAAAGTAACAGGAAAAATAAGAAGGGCATGACACTAGAGGCTAGAGAGTTAATTTTTAAAAGGCTTCATAATATTTAAAACATGAGCCTTGCCCCTTTCAAGTAGATAAGCTGAAAGGTCACTGTATGCCTGAGAGATGCTTGTACAAAAGCCAACAGCACGTCCTCTCCTTTCTTCTGTTTTGTGATTAGCTCAGAAGCAATCCCTTATATGGGGAGCTTTTTCTCTCTCCATTGAAATAAAAAAGGAGGAAGAGCGCAGAGCTTGTTTCTTAGATTTAGAAGTTTGGGGCAAGGATTTCATCTCCATGCTGTTGCTGAACCAGGCTAGACGGTAACTGAAAGAAGAGGTCCTTTGCAAGGTAAATATTTGAAAAAATCAAGTTTGGAGCCATTCTTTCATCAAATATCTATTCTTTCTTACAAGGATTTTTAAATAAATCAATATATTTAGATAGATTTAAAACTCTTGATGAGTGTGGATTCAATAAATTAACGTTTGTCTAAAGGGTCCTGAAAATGCAACAAATAATTATTAACATGAGAACAAAGGTGAATTTATATGATGAAGACCTCACCAAAGTAGTCTGTCTAAATGTATTTGCTAGTCCGATTGTTTATTCCTTGATTCCCTATAAGTTGTAAAAAATAGCCAAAGTTCTTCCTAATTGCTCTGATTGATTAAAATGATATTGACCTTCACAATTAGAGTATGCTATCCCATATATTATCATTTATTATAAAGCACTAAAATTACTTGGCCACTGCGTTTATCTTATTAGTTAAGCCATCATTTTAGTTAATGTCAATAATATTAAAATAAAATACAGGTTATTTTTTATGTTAATGTAACATGGGATAATATTGCACCTTCATTGTAGGGAGTAGCAAGACAAAATGAAGATCTCAGTTCTGACTATGACCATCTTGAATTTTGTGGCCTACTTCCCGGTAAGTTTTAGTATTTGGGGGTAACAGTGTCTTTATGGAACTAAAAATTAGATGGAGGGAAATAACAGAGTCCAATCATCAACTTATGTTTAATGCAAGAAAGAATATTTTGCTAAGTAAACATCATTGTATATTTGAAATTCTATTTTCTATTTATAAATTTCCTCCTTTTAAAATTAATCATATGCATAATGAAGTAAAGATAATGGAAGTTATAATGCATGATAGTGTAGGATTTGAATGGGGCTTCTCTATACTTTTTATACTGTAAGAAACTCCTTACTGAATGCTTGCTTTGGGACACCTTGATTTATATTTACAGAGAGTACTTAATCTTAACACACTAGTTGTTCCTTTTTACATTGATAGTGTGTATTTATAACTTGATTAACTTAACAACCAATGGATAAAGATACCTACAGAATGCTCAATTTGATCAATGTAACACAGTAATTATTAATTTCAGGTTTTTAATGAAATTTACAAGGGGAACGTCACAAAAATGTAATACTTCTTTCCCTTCAGTAGATGTAGTTAGAAAATAGACAAATCAGCCTGTCTGCCAATCCACCTCTGTCCTTGTCAGACAGCCAAATAGTAAGTCAACTCTTTTCCATCCTAAGAACAAAATGAATATCTGCACTTACAGACAATTTAAATAGCTATTCTGGATCTATTGATAGAGTAACAAGGCTCTCTGGATCAATTTTAAAGAGAAATTGCTCAGAAACTTTTCAAGCTAGCATATATAACTTTAGCCAGTTTGGGATTATGTACCAAGTAATCCTTCACCTAATCAGATTTCAGCTAGCATTGCTTATGCTCAGGGTATAGTATACAATTCTACTCTAGCAAAGGTTCCAAAGAGCAATGCTTAACCTTCATCTGCTGCTATGCAGGATACTTCTGCTGTCAGTGCCACAATTTCCAGATTTGCAGCTAGCTCCAGAATGACACAGAGCAGAATAACTGTTTCTGGAAATAATAGCATTTCAGCACCCGTATCCATGACCACCCACCAGTATAAGTCTGATTCCATTGCAATTCCCCCCTTACAGAGAGACTCCAAAGCAAATCAGAGTCTTGAACCCTTCTTCCCATCCACTGGAAGATCTAAACCATTCTTTGCCTCTACATCTGCTGCATACATCCAAAATGCTAAGAATGAGTTCCCTGCTTCTGCAGATGAGGGTACCATTGTTATATCGAATGCAAACACCCTCCTTGGAACTTACACCACTACTGGTGAGGAAGAAGCAGAACCAGAGAATATGTCCTTTATTGGTACCTCAACCCTTATGAAGAAAGGCGATACAGAAAAAATGGATGCCACAGATATTCTAGAAAATTACACAACTTTGCTTGATGTTCCCAACATGGAAGAGAAAGACCTAATTAAAACGGATACTACTTACCTGGAAAGATATGAAAAAACTGCAAGCAATATTCCTGATCTTCCACAGAAAGACAATTTTATTGTGATTGATGCTATAGACATGAAAAATCATGAAAGAACTCCAATTATTACTAAAGCATCTAGCATTTCCTCTGTAATAAATAGTAATGACTTTGAAACTATTCCTATTCTGAATACTTATAACAAGGCTGATTCCAAATCTATCATGATTACCACTAATCATGAATTGCCACTAATTAATGAAGCTATTTCCAATACCAACAACATTAATACTATTTCCTATATCAATACCATAAATCCTGTTCTTAATTATAGAATGTATAAGGAAAGCAATAAGTTTATTAATAATTCTAATGATACCAAAACAATGTTAGCTAAAGCTAAAAATATGATGCATGAGGGGGATTTAATTATTTTCAAAACAAATGGCATCACTTCTACAAAGCATTATGCTAACTCTAACCCCACAGAGCCAATGAAAAACACCAATATTAACTTTAAAATAACTTGGCCTTCAGAGAATGGTACAATCACAGAGGGCAAACAGACTGTTCAGATGGAAAACATCACAACGCCCAACAATAACAATATTGTTGGAGCAACTGGATTTAAAGTAGATGATTCAATAACTAAGTACCATTCTAACATTTCTGCCAATGCATATCTCAAAACTAATAAGAACAATTTTAAGTCTATGAACACTGATGAAATTGAGTTAGTTATTCCTGTGGTCCAAAAAACTGCAAATACGGACCAAGATGATGAAGTTGTAGAAGTC
This sequence comes from Murina feae, assembly GCA_004026665.1. NCBI lineage: Eukaryota > Metazoa > Chordata > Mammalia > Chiroptera > Vespertilionidae > Murina > Murina feae. The sequence continues at coordinate 60,238 of PVJC01002844.1, forward strand.
ATCTTTGTTCACCCGGACACTTCCACAGCAGAAATTAGAAGAAAAGTTTTCTCTCCTAACTCTGATGCAGATTACGCCCAAACATCAGGAAGGAAAATCACCCTTCTTTCTGACATCCCTAATATGGCCAGTCCCTTATTCAAATATGAAGTAAAGCCCTTTGCAGTGGACAGCACAAACCTCATGGATAACAGAGGTGACCGTAGAACTCATACCATAATTACTGCCAATGAAGCCAAAGCCAAAATGGATATTGAAAGAACTCCAGTGTTTAAAACAGCCAATCTCCAAAGCAATATCACTCCTGTAGTTTCCATCGATCACACTGGAACTTCTGAGTCTATTAACTTTAGTGAAGACGGTGTAGCTGATATGATCTCAGCTTCAAAGTTTGGTATCACCCCTTCAGGTAAATCTACTGACTCTTTGGATAAAGCCGTTAGTCTCTCTACTAATAACAACCATGCTGGTGGTAGTGCTAGTCTCAACCTTAAAACAGACTTTCCTAAGCACAAAGGATATGCTCTTCTGTCAGAAGCAGAATCACCTGTCCTAACGCCTAATGCTAGAAATGATCAAGCTCAAAACTTCCTGCTAATTACAGATGATTCCTTGACTGGTCCTTGGATTTCAGATCCTGTGGCTGAAAATCTTCATTACAATAATGATGGTATTATACAAAAATGGAAAATCAATAAAGCATCAGTAGATCCTTTGAACCTTCCACCTGAGTTTACTTTCCTTACTGCTGATTTCTCTTCTCCCAATGACTTATACAATGTCATTGCCAGTGCAAGTAAGCAAACCAAAAATACAATTGACAGCTCTGATCTGAAGATTAATAAGACTATGATGCCAGAAGGAAGGCCCACTGTAACCATTAGCTCCTTGTCTTCAAGGACAGCTGGTATTCTTCCACCAAGAAAGAGATTTGAAAGTCTGATAGACAAAGAAATGGCTAATGAAGAGGAATTGACTCCCTATGTGGAAGTAAAATCTGTAGTGGAAGATGATGCTATTTCTCAGATAAAAGAAGGCTTTCCACCAGCACATAATTTCAACTATTTTGAATCAGGAGACAGTGGCTTTGAGAGAAATGGATCTGTGGCTGTTGTTAGCGCAAAGTCTCTTCCCCAATTAAATAGTATTACACCTGTTGCTGAAGAAATAATCTTTGAGAGAGACTTTACCACTTCTGGTGAAGAAAATGTTGATGTTCTATATGATGTCATTAAACCTGAAAATGACCAAATACATTTTAAGACAATGGCTACCAAAACAAAAGTTAATGGTTTGGGTGAAAGTGCAACTGTAAAACAGAATGTAGAAACTGCAAAGGGCACTGAATTTCTTTCACCTAGAAATTCTATCCTCCAAACTGGGACAATGGATCACCGTACACTTCCTAATTTGTACTACAATGTAATCACTGATAATCCACTTACTATCACCAAGGAGAATCAAAATATTGCTCTGAGCATGATAAAACATAAACTGTCACTCTCCACAATGGACAGCACACACCTTATTGATGACAGAGATGGCTATCAAACCTCTGCTACTGTCACTTCAAGCAATGGTAAGAGGCTGACCAGCAAAGACAAAATGGCTAGGACTAACATAAATATCCCTCTTGGCATTACCACTGTACCTGATGATATTTTCTCTGTAGATAAAAGCAGTGAAGTTATAACAGACTTGGCTTCAATAATTGCCACCTCGCCAATAAAGAAAGACATTCTGATAATGAATGAAGTTAATACCTTTAATAATAAACCTAATAAACTAGGAGATGAATTCACTGTTTCCAGAGAAGATCCCAATGTGTCTAGAGGTGATAGCACTCTATTAACAGTTGACTCCTCTACCTTTATAAAGTCTGTTGCCCCTCCTCAAACAATAAACCCTGTGAAAAAGACCTCCTTGGCAGATATTATACCAAAATCTTTTCTTAGTATGTCTACCCCAGCAACTTTGAGTGTAGCTGTCACTACTGCTTCTAAAGGAGATGTTGATAATTCATTTTATATCCCAAGATATGAATCTGAAAACTCTTTCAAGGAAGATATAACATTGAACTATGCAGCAGATTCCCTGGAAGACAACATTTTGGCAGATGAAGAAGATATACTTAAAAAAGAAAATGTGAGGGATCGTATTTATATTATACCTATTACAGGTGATAATGTTCCTAATGGCAACAACTTGGCAGCTAAACATCATTCTCTTAACTCTGATGTAAATAACTCTATCAGATTCAAAGGAACAACCCAAACCACAGCCAACAAACTTGAATTTGAGAATCCTGCAACATCCTATATAGCTGAAGTCTCAAAACCTCTACTTGGGAAATTTACTCCCGAGTTTCAAGAAACATTGATTATTAGGAACAGTAATAGTGGTGCTGAACAGGATGCATTCTTTGGTGGTGATATTCTTTACTCAGTGGTGAAAGAAAATGTCCCAAAAGGATATACATTTTCCCCTAGAAAAAAATCTACCTTTATATCATCAGATTTTAGGATCCCTATGAAAGATCATTTAAATCCCACTCTGGAAAACACTAAGTTATTAGGTAAAGGAACTTCCAGCAAAAATTATGCATCCTATGTTGATGGCCAACCTGATACAGGAACAGAGAAAGATGAAATTGCTACAGGTAGCGTAACAAATTCTCATACAAGCATCATACCTGTGACCGTGTCCACACCTGTCTCCTCTGAAGACATAAACGTGGAAAATTATTACCATGTATCTGAAACAGGGACTCCTCTATCACTGAGATATGCTAATACATTGAGGGATCATTCCTTTATTCATAGACTGATGACAACTATGGCAAAGGAAAATAATCTAGATGCTATGGACTTGATCATCATTGAACCTGATAAAAGTGATTCTGAATATATTTCAAATAAGCACACCATTGAACTAGAGAGGGAAGAAAATAATTCTATTAAAAAATCTATTCAATTTGCACATGGACCCAATAGATTTGAATCTCATATACCCTTTTCCAAAGGTGAGACCTCAAAGAGTCTTCTGTATAGAATAATTCACCCTGAGTTTAAAACTGAAGAAAATTACCAAACTTTAATTCCCAAAGAAAATTCTGACTCTGATATCCTTGCCACTTCTTTCAAAGATTACATCAAATACTTCAGCACTCAACACCTGGAAACTATGGTGCCTTCCCTAACTGATGAAGATGAGGCAGGAAAGGGCATGCTAAGTGAAGAGGATGCCCTCATTCTCCCTGAAGTTTTTGATTTGGGAAATAAAAAAAAGAAGTATTTCTTTGTACCATACAGAAAAACAATTACCAAGGGGAAGAGCAGAACTTTTAGCACTGTCCCCAATGATGATGCTGTGATTTCAATCCCCATAAAAAGTCAAGGTCATTCTTACAGGAAAGATATTTCATCTAATGTTCGTAACACAGCTGCCCTTGAGTTGGCAGATTCCGACACATCAGAAAAATCAAAAGCCAATGAAAACAAAATGGACTTCTCTGAAGTAATACCTTCAGAGAATTACATTAGCCTGTTGGCTCAGGACATTGCCTCCCAAGTTAAGAATATCTCCTATGTTGGTGAAGTCACTAGTGGTATAATAAAAACAGCTTCAATCGCTTCTCTAAATCCTGATAATGCCAACAAAATGCCAGCAAATGCCACCACTATTTCACATAGTGCCTCTGCCTTTGACTCAAAGAAGAGCAATGAAAATGGTGAATCAATCATGTCTGCAGTAGATGGTTTTCCGTACATAAAATTAAAGTCTTTATTCATTCCCAATCAGAAAAGACTGAGAACTGCAATTGCTCTTAGTGAAAATGATGATTCTTTAGCTGACAAATCAGTGGCACTACAGGTATCAGAGCCATTGAGTGAAGACTCTATTATTATTGACCAAAATAGGGAAGTTAATAGGTTGCAAAGTGACCCTCAGCTTTTCTCAATGGTCTCCTCTGTTTCTCTGGAAAATCCTACTACTTTTTCAGAGAATCCTATAAATATAGTCACTGGTATACCTACCACTGAAAATGTGAGCATTAATGATAAAACTGACAGTATGGCCTTTGCACCTAATATAGCCCTTCAACCTATAATCCACAAAAACGGGCAGATAGGTCAAACTTCTGACCTTGCTCTAGGTCACCATGTAAATAAAGCAAGTATTGATCCATCTGCAAAAGAAATCACTGCCTCAGAAACTGAGACCAATGCATTCCTGAGGAAAGATACAGCTGCTTTAGAGGATGAATCTCTTATTTCTAAAACCAAAATTCCCATGAACTTAAGAGACATAAATTCACTGAACATTAATCCTTTTATCCTTAAGCCCAATGTTGCTTCTACTGAACAGAAAGCACCTGGAACTTTAAAGGAAATATTTGATCCCGATTCCACAATGAGCACAACAAAGCTGACAAAGGTGAGGGCTGGGAGTTCATTTTCTCTTGATAATGATAACTTAGAGAGGTATATTACAAACTCTTATAATAACTTACATCATCTACCCTTGAAACCAGTTCTTCCTCCTACTGATTTTATTGCTGATGTTATTAAAATCAATCATCCTGAACGTACTCCAGCATTCAATATGAGAGAGAGCAACATAAAAATGACTGATGAGTCTATTGTATCTAATGATATGATTGTCCTACCTGATAAAGAAATCCTTTCACCTAATAACAATAGATTTATAGATGACATAAGGAATATTATAAATGAAAAAAGATATGTAGATTCTACAGAAAGAGACAATGTAAGTCAATATGAAGACTTTTCAGCAGAGTCAGATGTGGTTTTTCCAGCAGGAGAAAACAATCTAAATCCAAATAATAGGAATCGATTGACTGTTGACCTTGATGACAGTACTATTAAATACGCATCAGAGGAAAATACCTTTAATGTTGGAGAAGGAAAGAGCCCCATCACAAAACCACCTATCGTCCCTCAAGAGCTCCATATATTTGAATCTCATGCTCCCTTCCCAACTGAACATGTCACTGAGAATCTATTGAATGAAAATCCTGTAGAACTCAAAACTAAACAAAAATACCAAATTCTTATCTCCAGAAAAGAAAATGTTGATTCTGACAAAGAGGGCCACTTTCTCAAAGATTATACCACCACGTTCAAAAGTAAGTCACCTAGAACCATGACTCGCTCCTTAAAAGGTGCAAATAAAAAAATTTCCTCCAAGTTTCCAAATGATCTCACTCTGGAAAGTAGTACCCCACATGAAATTGACATCATCACCATATTTCCAAAAGGCAAATGGATTGAGAAAATCAATGCTCCAGAGGTAGAATCAATGGGAAGTACAGTAGGAAGCAGGTCATTCTCAGAAGAAATCACTGATATCACCACAAGTGCAACTCCAATAATATGGAAAGGTCAACTCTATAGAAGGTATGTACCAGACACTGCTTTTTATGAACAGAGGAAATCCACTATTTCACCCAACTCAGAATATAATCAAGACAAAACTTTTAAAGCAGAGAATTATTCACAAACTGCCACTGCTCCTTCAGTTATATTCAATGTCAACCTTGATAATGAACTTCCTTTTGTTGATAAAGATGCTGAAAATACAAAAAACAAGTCTTCAATTTCTTCTTCAGCTATGAAGACAGCTGTGACTATGGCTGATATCCCTGCTCCTTCTCGTCAGAACAGTTATGAATATGGTGATCCTATGCAACCTCATGAAAATAATGCTAGGTTTGGAGAATTCCCATTTTTACTAACAAGTGAAAGTGTCATTCTCATGCCTAAAGTCCTAAATGAGGATGTTATCCTAATAAGTGATAACTCCTTAACTGATTCCTCAAAGTCAGTATCAGGAAAATTAGACACAGTGACTGAATTCTTTGATCTTATTCATGGAATTGATATTTCGGAAAATCAGGATGTTCAAATTCAAAGAAACCTTCCACCCCATCCCTTGGATTCCATTATTTCACCTGTTGACTCAATAACTTTTACCAGGAGTTCCACAGATGGGGAGGCCATTTCAACATCTACTGAAGAGAGAGACACTGTTAATTTTAAAGTTAAGACAGATGCCCAACCTCTGAGCATGGTAACGAAAGTCTTTTCACATAGACAAAGAAGCCCTTTCCCTTCTGAAATAAGGGAAATGGTTAAACTCTCTGCTGAGGAAGGCAAAGCTACTAAATTTAATTCAAGCTCCATTATAAATGCAACAGTACTCATTCCAACTTTGGAAAAAGCATTTTTCTCTACTTCTGATCCCAGTCTTCTTTTCAAGAGCAATAACAACAAGGAAGAGAAACCCAGTGTTTCTGGAGCAAGCAATTTTGTTTTAGAAGATTCAAGTACATCAAAAAATAATCGATTTATTGATAAATTTAATATTTCTGCTAAGCTTCAAGCTTCTTCCAATTTAAAAAGAATCTCAGCTCATTTCCCCATTACTCTGGAGAAAACTGTATTGCAAAAGAATAAAAACTCTGTTTCTTCTGATGAAGACATAAGCACAGCAGGTTTCAATCACAGTGCTCCCACTGGAACATATGAACTACAATGGAAATCAATCCTTTCTCCTGATTCCACAACTTCTGTGAGTTTATCTAAATATTCTGAACTTGATCCAGTTGTCAAAATGAAAAAAGATACTACAACAAAGACTAATGATAACATTCCATCTCACAAAGCCATGATTTCACGAAGTAACAATACTTTAACAAAAGACATGTGGCACACTATTCTTAATAAAAAATTTGCACACAGATATTTTGTAGGGAAAGATATAATCCCTGAATATGAAGTAGTTTCTATGACAGAAAGCATTTCAGATATTGCTTTAGTTGGTGAAAATATTCCAAATAATAAATATGTAATAAGTACTGTTCTTGATGACAGAGTTCTTGATTATGCTGCAAATAAATATTTCCTTGAACCACAAGAGGGAAAAAACAATCCTATTATTAAGAGAACTACTGCCAATTATGGCCCCAAAATAGTTGGATCACATACATTCTACTCCAGTGCTGATGCTTCTGAATATTTATCTCAAGATACTCCAGCTGACATCAAAACTAAAGAAATACTGCAAAATTTGATAACTATAGAGAAACTCACCAGTTCTGACCTAGATGCTGCTGTTCCCAAAAGTTCTACTCACAATATGAATTCTGGGGCTCTCAAATCCATGAGTTACTCCCTAACTCCTGAAAGTGAGAATTTTCACAAGTTTCTAGATAAAACAACCCTGAAAAGGAACACTCAAGGAGAAGATGACACCATAATCATTCTCCCTGAAGACAAAAAGGTAGAATATACCCTTGTTCCAGACTCAGAAATAACAGTAATCATGGCAGAGGGAATGATGTTCCCAGATGAATCCACTGATCCTATTGTGATTACCTCTCCATTAAAAAATAAGAAATTCTACAGGAAAGTCACTTCACCTGCTATTTATAACACTGATGCTCAAGGTCAAGCAGAAAACATCTTGTCATCCAAAGTGGACAATGTTAAAGGTAAAACTAATAAGGCAGAGAAACAACACTCATGGGACAACATTATTCCTTTGGTTGACTCCAGTACCATTCCTGATGGCAAGTTTTCTTTTACCAATGAAAATACTGAAATTTTAAACAACAGGGCTCTGATTTCTTCTTCACCAGTGAATAGAGTTGACACTGTGGATGATGTTACTATTCTCTCCACTGAGAGTAGTTATGAAGGGGGTGATTCTATGTCAGAAGACAATAGTAAATTGAGAGGATTTCTAGCTCTGCAAGTCCCAGAAAAGCCCATGTTCATTCCTTATGACTTAACTAAAAATCTTGAAATCTCTGACTCAGTGACAAGTAACTTCTTGACTAATCCTTCAATTGCATGGTCAAACAAGTTTGAGTCAATAATTGAATACCCTAATTCTATTAATGATGGTGATAGTCACCTTAAAAATAAGAATGACCTCAAAGCTTATTCCTTGACCTCAACTAAACTTCCCACTGGTTTCGCTTCTTCTTCAGACAATCCCACAAGCAATCAATTTGATTCACTGTCCTTAGTAAACATAGAAACTACTGATCTTTCTAAAAGTGATACAGATCAAACATATTCTGAACCTCAGAGAACAATCATGAAAGCCTTTTCTCCTACAAAAATCTCTCAACATGGGATTTATGATGAAAGAAAAATAGCTAATTTTTCTGATCAAGATCTAGCTACTAAATTTGACTTTGCTGCAACTTTTCATAGTCCATCCATGCAGAAAATCTTTTCCTCAATAACCAAACCTAATACTTTGTCCAAGAACAACAACAATGTGGAAGAAATTCATATTTCTAAAGCAGGCAATATTTTTCCAAATGATGCAAGTTCACTGAAAGATAATTCTTTTGCTCTTAAACTTGGTGCTACTTTTACTAAATCTGAAACACCCCTCAATTTAAAAGGAATATTTTCAATTGATTCCACACTAAGTCTTCCAGAAGCATATAGGTCTAATAATAAAAGCTCTTCACTTGAAGTCACTACAGGAGAAGAAACCATTGCAAACATTTCCACTGGAACATATGATCCAGCATCATGGAAATCAACTATTCTTTCCTCTGATTTCACAAAATTCAGGAGTTCAACTAAGTCTTCTGAACTTGATGCAGTTATCAAAATGGAAAAAGATGCCACAATAAAGACTAATAATATTGTTCCACCTGGAAAAAGAAATATTCCATCTAACAAAGCCATTATTATACCTACTGTCATTATTTCAACAAAAGACATGAAAAACATTATTAATACTATTAATAACAGTAAATTTGGAGATAAGTTTTTCATAAAGAAAGATATGTCCACTGAAGAAATTTCTTTTATAGGAAATATTTCAAAAGATACACATAACACCTTTTTGGCAGGTGAAAATATTCCAAACAATGATGATATAATAACTATTATGCCTATTGACAATGTCCTTGAATATGTTGAAGATAACTATGCTTTTGAATTAGTGAAGGAAGAAAATGATCCCCTTATAGAAAAGATCACACTTACTAAGGACTCCAATGTATTTGAGTCTCATGTACCCTTTGCTGTGATCACCAGTCCTACAGAATTTGAAGACCGATTCAACAGGAAAGATGCATCCTCTGCTATTTATAATATTGCTACCCCACATGAAGCAAAAATCACCATATTAACCTTATTAGATGCAATTAAACATAAACCAAACTTGGCAGATATGCCCCATTCACAGAAAAGTATTCCTTTAGCTGAGTTCAAGGTCGTTACTGATGATCTTTCTTTCATCAGTAAAAATAGTAAAGAAGAAAACAACATAGTTTCAATCTTTTCCTCATCTATGAATAAGGGAGCCAGCACTATGAGTGATTCCATTGTTCTTTCCACTGAAGGTAGCTATGTAGGTGGTGATTCTGGAGAAGATAATGTTAAATCTAGAAGAGTCCCATCTCTATTAACATCTGGGATGCTTGTTCCTAGTTCCTTAATTAAAAATCCTGAAACCTCTGGCCTAATGACAGACAACTCTTTATCTGAATCTTTAATAGCCAAGTCAGAAATGCTAGAGAGGGCAACTGAATATGCTGATGCCATTAATGGAGGTGATGTTCCAGAGAGACAAATTGTAATAACTCAGGCTGACGTTAATTCATATCCATGGAATATTCCCTCAACTGGATCAACTTTTTCAGGTAGTACCACAGACAGTGAAGTTGATTCATTTTCCTCTATGATACGAGCTACTCCTGACAATCATAAGACTAAGACTGACAAGATGTATTCCAAATATCTAAGAGCAATGATGAAAGACTTTACTCCTAGAGTATATTCTCAAAATAATGTCTATAAGAAAAGAAAAATAGCTAATATTTTTGATCAAGAAGATCCAGCTGCTTAACTGGAATTAAGTCATTTTACAAATACATTAGTTTTCATCCCCTCTACCAGGAAAATTTTTTTGTCAGCAACTAAGTCTAATCCTCTCTCTGAGGGTGACAATATTATGAATTTCACTATTAAATTTGATGTTACTTCCTTCAGACTTCAAATACCTTCCAATTTAGAAGGAATCTTTTTAGCTGATTCCACATTAGCTCTTCCAAAGGCGACTAGGCCTACCTCTCATGATGAAGTCACTAATACAGGAGGACCCATAACAAACATTCCAGCTGGTTTATATGGTCTACAATGGAGGTTAAGTTTTCCTCCTTCTGATTTCACAACATCCATAGGAACTTCAAAATATTCTAAACTTGTTCCTGTTACAATTATTGGGAAAGATACCACAAAAACGATTGATTATACTATTATTCCACCTGAGAAAATAATTATTCTATCTAATAAAATTATTCTTTCACCTATTATCATTATCTCTGAAAAAGACATGGCAAGTATTTTTAAAAGGAATATATGTGACCAGAAAGATATAACAGAGAGAGAGACAGCTGCTGAATAGGAAATCATTTATTTTACAGAAGACGTTTCAGAAAGGGTGGATGACAATTTTTCTGCAGGTAAAATCTCACCAGTGTATGTGGACCACATGATTATTTTGTCTGAAAACACTAATTCTGAATAGATCTCATGTTAGCATGTCTTTGAATTAGAGAACAGATCAAATAATTCCCTTTAAAAATGAGTGTATTCATATAGCCCTCTAAGACGTGTCTCATGCACCATATGCCAGTTTCTGCTTCAGTTTATCTAAAAAAGCACCCCCCAGAGTTTAAAGCTAAAGAAAATTGCCAAGCTGTGATTCTTCGATGTATAAAAGCAAGAATTCTGACACTGATGCCCTTGCTCTCAAATGTTTTGATGCCAACATCAATACCCAAACTCACAAACTACAACTCACTTCTTTTTTGATGCCAGTAATAATTTTTCTTCTAGCTTTTCTGTCAAAACATCTGTAGGGAAAGGTACCATAAATGGTGATGATGACAAAATTCTCTCTGAAGTCCTTAACTTAGAAAATAAAATAATTGAATATTCCCTTTTTGAAGACACAAAACCCATAGTTGACAGTAGGACACTAATCATGCTTTCAATAAACAGTGATATTTCCTCAGGAAAAAAAAAATACCTACCATTTATAAGACATTTACACTCAAGAGAGTAGACACTACCGTATCTAGTATATCTGATTTTCCTGAAGATGAAACATGTATACCTGCAGTAATTCCTTTTAGCTCAGCTTTCCAGGGATGACATCTCCACTGTGAATGAAGACAGAAAGTGCAATCAACACAACTTACTTTCTTTTATCCATTGCAAAAGATGTCTGCTAATGTGCCCAATGCTCCTGCTACCTCCACTAACAGTAAATATAAACATTGGCCATTATTGCCTTCCATCATCAGAGTGTCATGTTTCTAAGACTTACATCTTTGAAACTACTTCAACCTCTCAACCTAACTTCTAATGCTCCTAGTAAATAAACTGAAGCCCCGGACTTGTAAAAGGTACAATCGTGTATTACCCAACAATGTTAATATTAGCAACATCCAAGCCTGTGTCTTAGTCTATATATACTGTTTTCTGAGCTGATTCCACTGGTTCTTCAGACAATATGGCCAGTGTCAAACCTAAAACATGTGTTGCTGTTGTCACCAAGAACAATGTTTTTATATTGATGATTCTAGTCATCAAAATTTAGAACCTGAAAAAAATATTTAGAACCAGAAAAAAAAAAAACATAAAGTTTTCTACTCTTTTTTTAAAATGAATAAACCAAATTTGTATTACACAAAGAAAACAACCAGCTTCTGCAGAAAAAAAACAAAACACATAGCTACTGAATTTGAAATGGAATGCCTTACAAATGTAAAATATAGAAAATGTTATCCAAACTGTCCTAAATATGTTATCCCAAAGCCTTATCTTGTAAATAGAAATTTCATTGCTGATAATAAATCTATCAATAATAGTTATAATGTGTCTTGTAACAGCTTATTTAACCTTTCACATACACAAGGATTCCCTCCCAAATGAATCTATTCAGCCACCTTATGGCTAAAAATTCAACCTTGCTCAAAGAAGTAATTACTATTATTCCTAATGATGAAAAAAATCTTCATTTTACATTGAGATCATTTTTGCAGTAGAAGGAAGTTCTCAGTTGGAATTTAATGTAGCCAATCTCAGAGCAACAGGTAGAAATTTCAGACTTCAGAAAGCCTAAGTGCTATGAACCCATTGTTGAGATAGAAAAAATATTTCCTAGGTTTCAAGAAGTTTATTTTGTACCATAAGCTAACAAGGAAGTTGAAGAAAAACACATACTTTATGCTAATATCCCTCAGTCACAGATAGAAATAATTATTCCAAATTATATTCCAGAGGAGCCTACCAACAACAAAGCAGAGGGTCATGACTGACTGTGTTATAAATGCCATCTTCCCTCAAAACAAAGGAGTAGTGACCCCAAAGGCCAACATATTCTTCCACTACAATTTCTTTACTCTTGTACCCAAGATCCCAATCACTGAAGGGGAAGAGAACAACATGTTGGTAGATCCAACTCTCAAAATGTAATTGATTGATTCTTTTACTTCCTTTGTTGTTTCTGAAGGTGGGAATTTTTTTGTGAATGAAGATATTGAACCTGAAATTTCCTTAGCAACTATATTCCAGTAACAATTATAACCACTTTAACGAAGGTTAATAACTCTTTTCTCCAATAAATTATGAAATTCAAAGCTAGAATATAAACTCTAAAATAGGAATTCTACTGTCCATAGAATACACTTCTCTCAGTTGATTTTTTTTAATTGTACATAATAACAATGGAAGAAACTACTATTCAGATAAAATGAAACTCATCATTTCATTCAAAATTAATCTGATCATCTGTCCTTAAGTCAGATGATAGCTTTTATGGCATTGATCTATTGGTCAAATATGAGTATACTATATTTCCTAGAGCAGATTGCTCCAATTCTATCTTGAGCATTGCTAAAATTCCAGCAGTCCCATCAGGATTTTCATCAAATGCTTCTGCTCTTGATAGAAGACACACACTCTCAATCTAAAGTATCCTTTATTAAGTCAATCTATATAATAAAAGCCTAAGCAACCATTAAGGTGGAATAACCAGAACGACTGTCCCTATGATGCACACTGACGTTCAATGCAGGAGCTGCCCCCTGGTGGTCAGTGCACTCCCACAGTGGGAACACCGCTCAGCCAGAAGCTGGGCCCATGGTAGGTGAGCGCAGTGGTGGCTGCGGAAACCTCTCCCTCCTCCACAACAATGCTAAGGAGCAGGGAGCTGAGCAGTAAGGAGCAGCAAGCAGGTGGGCAGTAAGGAGTGAGGGTCCCGGACTGCAAGAGGATATCCAATTGATGACTTAGGCCTGATCCTCATGGGAACCAGGCCGAAGCCAACAGGCGGACATCCCCCAAGGACTCCCAGACTGCAAGAGGGCACAGGTCAGGCTGAGGGACCCCCCTTTCGAGTGCATGAATTTCATGCACCAGGCTTCTTATGTTTTAATAAACACGGATAATGGTAATAATATTCTCCGTTAGAAAGAAATGCCTCATTTTGTTGCAATAACTGTGATTCTACCTCATGGCTTTATTAATATAAGCAACGTTGGTGTGACCACAAAAGTAATCTCTGAAATTAAATATTTGAAAAATTTGTATCTTTGAAGATGATATCGTCATTTCAACTGACATTTCTAACTGGGAATTAAATGTTCAAAAGATGAATATTTTTTCCTTTTATAACTCTATTCAACATAAATACCAAGTACTTAAAGATAACTTCCTGGAGCTTTACAGCTGACACCTCTATCCTTTTCACCCTTTTGTATACAAAAAAATATTCCCCCTAAAGGATACCAAGTCTTCTTTTTATATTATGGCTTACCCTGAATTAAGATTTACAAACACTAAATGATGAGGAAAAAATAGAAGTTAAAAAACTTGCCCTTAAGTAGTCAACCCAAATAATGCCATTACTTTCTTTACTGACACTAGAACTGACAGTATTTCAACTTAAAAATAAAGAACCCGTGCCTATCATTAACTTGAGACTTCTTTCCTTATCCCTGATGCTGTCATCATTCCCTGTGTCAACAGGGACATTGGAGCCCTCAATCATGCCAGCCCCTTGAAGCAAAAACATTTCTGGAGAAGCTGCTCATATCTTTAAAATTAAAAATGTTTATCTTAAAATCTATCTACTATTTAATGTTACTACAGAGAGTGGTAATATCATGATAGGTGAGCAATAACTAAGGGAAGACACTGTACCTTTTGAGGCTGAGTCCATGTCTAAGAAGAATAAGCATTTGCCTTTGAGATGGAATCCACTTCTCTGGTTGCTGTTGCTATTGTTTTTCAGACTTAGTTGTGTCCAAGTCTGAAAATCCTTTCTTCTAATGACACTGGAGGAAAAATAACACAACTACAATTTCCTTTTTTCTAATTAGCTAAACCTTAAGGATAATAGTGAAACAAAATGATGACTGATATAACTAACATCATTAGAGAAAACCATGCCTCTGAAATCCAGGATATACTACCCAAGGCCGATATACATATTCCACACCCTGATCTGCTTCTGGGTGATTTTTGACATACAATTCCAATTTCCTATCAGAAAACTCCTGGAGTTTGAAATAACATTCTCTAAAGGAACACATTCCTAAAGAAACTAAAACTACAAAACCTGCCATTCCCACTGTTATTCAAGTTAATTCAAGAAAAAGTCAGAATTACAGCATAGAAAAAAACGTATTTTTTATTTTGCCAAGTGGAAACATGGGAATTCCCTCTTTGAAGAAGAAAACAGAACTCTTACTACCTAATTACCTCTGCAGCTTCATTCACTGAGAAACTGCCATTAATTTTTTAGACACTTAAATACATGAATCACAAAAGAAGATGCTTAACCTCAAAAGACTCTATTACTTACTTGAAAGAGAGGCAACTTGAAGCTCATGCTGATAATCCTGTGGCTCCTGGAGTTTCCCCATTTGATGCTAAACCCATAAAGTACCTGGCAGACTCTGCTGTGTCTGTTTCAAATGACACTAACTCTGTATTGGTAGGCACACCCCTGTTAACATTCGAACTGCAAGTTCCTTGCTATTGAAATATTGTGTTGTGAATATAG
>PVJC01002845.1:0-57325 GCA_004026665.1 Murina feae
CTTTCCTTCAGCTCCGGAGGATTCTATGATTGTTACATTGTTTCAAATGTTTCAAATCTGTGTTTTGCTAGAGGCAGTTTAATCGGAGCTGAGCTGAGCGGGCGCAGCTTCACTTTCGCTCCTGCCGCAATGGAAAGGGCTGTTTACTCAGGTCCGTGAGTGGCGGTCGCCATGTTGGCTGGGCTAATTTGCATACAGCCGCTCTGATTGGCTGGTGGGCATGGCTTACCCGTCTCGGAGAAACGGTTAATTTTAATATTTCGCTTTTATAGAGTAGATAATCCTATATAATAAGAGCCTAATATGCAAAAACTGCTCACTATGACATGCACTGACCACTAGGGGGCAGTTGCTCAAAGCAGGAGCTGCTCCCAGCCCACAGGCCCTAGGCCAGCCAAGGTGGGTGCCAATGGGCACCCCCCCCCACAACTGATCGCCCCACCAGTCACCCTGTAGAGGGAGGCAACCAGTGGTGACAGCTGGAGGCAGGGCCAGTGAGCAGGCAGTGCCAGGCCGGCCAAGGTGGGTGCCAGCAGGGGGCCTACCCAATCACCCCATCAGTCACCCTACAGATTGGCCCTGAGTGCAGGCCAGGCCTAGGGACCCTACCCATGCTCTAATTTTGTGCACTGGACCTCTAGTGTTAAATAAGAGTGATGAAAACAGATTCCCCTGTCTTGTACTATTCTTAAGGAAAACACTTGGAGTTTTTGCCTATTGAGTATATACTGGTTGTGAGCTTGCCATATATGACCTTAATTACGTTGAGGTATGTTCCCTCTATTTCCAATTTGCTGAGAGTTTTTATCATAATGAGTACTGGATTTTATCAAATGCTTTTTCTGCCCCTACTGACACAATCATGTGTTTTATCCTTTATTTTGTTTATGTAGTGTATCACTTACTGATTCACAGAGATTGTAGGTGTGGGTATTTTAATCTTTCACTCCTCCACACATGAAAATTTTTATTCATTTAATCATCTTAATAAGTATTTGTCTCTTATTGTCTTTCTCATTGTGTATGCATTACTATCTACCTCACTGGAGTATTTTGAGGTTTAATTAATAATATGTACTAACGTGAGCCTTAAGGGGAAAACAGCTAAAGAAAGTCCTTGTGTATATATTTCTATTATGAAGAATATAGTATCATGATAAATATGCTGTAGCAGAATAAAACAAAAAGAACTCTGGGCCAGACAAGTGAAGGGGATAATCTGGGGAAACAGAGACATCAATATGATGTAAACCATGGCTAAAGAGATAAGTGGGAGACATATCTGGGCAAAAAAAATTTAATTAGATAAGTTATAAATCAGAAATATGTTGGGGGGTGGCCCTATGTTTTCATTAGACAAGGCCACAGATGAAAGTTCAAACCAAGAACTGCAACAGGTGTCATGCTAGGTATTTTCAACACACTCCCCACCTTCTCCACCCTGGCCCAGGTGACTGGCCTTTGCGGTCTACACTAAAGGGTGCCCCCGCGATGCCTTCACAGGACGCAGGAGGAGAGCGAAACAAAAAGAGTTCTTTCCTTAGCTCCCTCTCTGCTACGCTGCGGGTGGAAAATAGCCGCATTCCTCCATCAAAAGCCACAGCTCCTGGTAGACCACCATCTCCTACAGCCCTCCCCGCCCCCACCATCAGCTGGTACAATTCTATGGCTTTGAGCCATTTCTTATCGGCTTTCCTTACCATCCACATCTTTGAAACCATCCCTTTGTTTATTTCTCCTTAACTATGACCTGCTTAGGTTGATTGGTACAGGTATAAAATATGTACACACAAAGATACTATAAAATATAATGATTTGCTGACAAGGACTTTTCAGTTTTAATGAAATAGATATTACACAAAAGAAGTGTAACTAGGATTTGCCTCCTCTGTGGAGCTCTCAATCCCAAGCATTGGTTATGAGTCTCTATGCACTCCTTGCTTTGTTGTTGTTTTGTTTGCGAATCCTCACCGAAAGATATTTTGCCATTAATTTTTAGGGAGTGGAAGGGATGGGGAGAGACCAAGAGTGAAACGTCGAGGTGAGAGAGACACATCGACTGGTTGACTCCTGCAGGTGCCCCAACCTGAGCCGGGGATCAAGCCTACAACCAAGTACATGCTCTTAACCAGAATCGAATCTGGGACCCTTCAGTTCTAGGACAAATGCTCTATCTACTGAGGCAAACTGGCTAGGGTCTCCTTGCTAGTCATACATAATGTGTAATTATTATGGAATTGTGGCGGGCCACATTTGGGGAGTCCTTTATTAAGTGAGGGATCTACAAAGTACAGGAACCCTTGAGGTCTGACAGTTGAACTTATGTCAACTCAAGCCCCTGCAGTTGGCTTCCACATCTGTGCATAACCGAGAGGTATCAAGCATGGCAGACTTCAGTGAGGCCTCTTTCAATGCATCTGTATTGTCAGTCAGATAGCGAGGTCAAGAAGGGAGTCTGCCCGCTGCTCAATAAACATCTGTTGGGCTCCTACTCTAATTGAGAATACATATCAGCATTTATTAATGAACTCAGAAGTACCTGCCAAGCTGTATTTCCTGACAAAGACTAGTACAAGCTGTTTAAACAAATACCATTTAATATCAAAACATCTAGGTTACAAAAACCCCAACATAATATACCTTGAGAAGATATATACACACTTGGTTTTTTTT
This sequence comes from Murina feae, assembly GCA_004026665.1. Classification (NCBI taxonomy): domain Eukaryota; kingdom Metazoa; phylum Chordata; class Mammalia; order Chiroptera; family Vespertilionidae; genus Murina; species Murina feae. The sequence goes on from PVJC01002845.1 coordinate 2,674, forward strand.
ATTGCCGAGACCAACTATTTTGAGAGAGATTTTTTGTTTTTGGTTTTTGTTTTTTAAGAGAACGCAAGCAGGAATGGTTCTTTTTCATCAAAGAAGAACTGCAAGTCTATCTGTAAACTCAAAGTGAGTCTCGAACCTGTGAAGTCAGAACATGCTACTTAGGGTTTTCTATACCAATAGCAAACAGGAGTGCATCCAGATGACCTCCAAAGCCATGCGCTAATGGACCGGAACAGGCACCAACTCCCTTGTCATAAATCTGCATTCAGGCTCTATTCTGAATCCTGAACTCCCGGGCCTTCCTCTTTCTGATTCTTGAGGATGTCCCTCCTTCACAGCTTCTTTCAGTCATGTCTCCCTGCCACAGGCCTTGCAGCCCACAGCTTCCGACCTCAGTTTCCTGGCTCCTTTCATGTTCACACTCAAGCCCAATTTTTCTCCAACACAACATATTCATCTCGTTCTCCTGTCTGCCAAGTCCAAACGGCTCAGATCAACATGAGCACTCCAACCTGTTGTCTCATCTGCAAAGATGGTAATAGAGTAAAACTAAGCAATATCAATAGGCTCTTTTAGCCCTGATTTTACTATTCCTCCCCTGCATTCCTCTATTCTCATGTAATAATTCTCTGCATGTTTGGCCCCTGGTATCAGCCATTCTTCACACAGTCATCTAGCAACATTTACTGAGGGCCTGTAATGGGAAGAGCAGAGTACTAGGTGCTAGCAGTTACCACTTGGAGCACTTACACCTGGGATCTTTAAACAGGGCCCACTGTATCCTCATACCCATCGTATGACAAGGCACTATTGATTGACCCCATTTTATAGATGAAAACACTGAGACACAAAGGTTAATAATATGGCCCAAGTCATAAAACTAGTAGGTGGCAGAACCAAGAATCAAACCTAGGTAGTTGGGCTTAAGTAGTAACAGTGAGCAATTCTTATTTAAAAAAATGAATAAAACACCAAACAGGAAGATCTTAGCTCTAAGATTTCCCGAATGAAGGACCACATGAGTTCTAAGATGCTTTCCACCCCACCTCATATCAATGTCTTGGTCCCATCTGGAACCAACATCACATACTTTTTAGTCAAGTCATTTCCACCTCAAGCACTGCAAAGGCCCAATACTCACCTCTGAAGAGCCATCTTCAATGGATTAACTCCTATTTGTGCTTTATTACTTTGTACATAATGAGACTGTTAGTTTGTAGAAATACTACATCTGACATCATTTTTTATAGCTTGTTCTCATTGCCATGTATAATCTCCCCAACCAACCTTTCAAGGGCACCTCCAGCCAAGCCTGGTACAGTGCATATCAAATAGCAAGCAAAGTTTGTTAATAAATCAAAAAATTCATTTTATCCAGGGAGTCAAACTGAAGCCACCCACACCCGTCCAAGGAAGCTGGCTCACCTTGACCGGGCAGAGCCTCCCCATCAATCCATGAGGACTACGTTGACAACATGTCTCCAATCAGTATGCCACACTCCGAGCCCCTTGACTTTTCTCTTGTCTTAAACGATAACATAAACACCGAGCCTCCAAAATAGTGAAAGTAACTTTTATTTTCGCATGGTCTCCATTGTCCAGGCATTTAGATTATATTGTAAGTCCAAAACTGCCATAAAAGCTAGAAGCCTCAAAAGCACCTTTATGGAAATTTGAGTTGTGGTCAAATTTCTACCTTCAATGCTCCCTTTCCAGTGGTGGAATTTCACCCCCTGCTAGCCAATGCTAGTGCCCTGGGCTTGGCAGGAGGACTACTTCTCATCACTGATCACTGTCAATGTTTTCTGTTTCAGCTGAGGAGGATTCTTAAGCTCTGCTGCTGGTGCTGCTTTCTGTAAACAACAGTAATTCTCAAGTGCCTTATCATGAATGCAGTGATTCATCTCCGTGCAGAGAAGTGGCTTTATTTAGAACTGGCCAGAGGAGGAGGGGCATCCCTGGATTCCATGTGGTAGAGAATCTGCAGAATTCTCTGCTTTGCCTTTTGTAGCAGGTCTAGCTCATTCCTTTTCCCGTGAGAATTGCATGCCTGCATATTAAGCAAATACCCCCAAATTGATGACTTACCTGAACTATTTCTTCTTAATTGGTTCAAACAAAATACATTTTGCAAATCTACCCCTCAATCTAGTCTGTGTGACCCCACAATAACTCACATATAGGAGACAGTAAATAAATGTTTCAGTAATATTTACTGAGCAATAAAGACAAAGGGGGGGAAAAAGCAAGAAGGAAGGGAGGTAAAGTTGGTAACTGCAGCCCTAGCCGGTTTGGCTCAGTGGATAGAGCTTTGGCTGCAAACTGAAGAGACCCAGGTTCGATTCCGGTCAAGGGCACATGCCCAGGTTGCAGGCTCGATCCCCAGTGGGGGGTAGGCAGGAGGCAGCCAATCAATGATTCTCTCTCATCACTGATGTTTCTATCTCTCTTTCCTGCTTCCTTCCTCTCTGAAATCAATAAAAATATATTTAAATTTTTAAAAACAACATTAAAATTGGTACTTGCAAATGAAAAATAATCAAGGTCAAAAACTACATCTCTGTCTGGTTCATGAGCCACTGAACCTTACAGGTTTGACACGTTTCTGTCACCTCAAGTGCTAAACGTGGCTTCCACCCCTTGAATTTCACTACTAGGAAAACTTTTAGAAAGACAGAGACCAGCTTAGAACAACTCATCTCCACTGGAAAAATACAAGTCAACATATTTTGACCTCTGAAGGTAGATCAGCATTCATAATATGTCAACTATCTACTGACATAATAGCAGTGCATACCAAACAGCTTCAAAAACCTCAGAAGCATTCAGCAATAAGTATTTATTGCTTATGTCTGGGTTAGCAGGGGATTGGCTAGATGGCTCTGCTGATCTTGGCCAAGGTTGCTCACATGTATGTAGCCACTGACTGTTGGTGAAACCAGTTGGCCTTGAACAGGACAACTGGGATTACTCAGCTCTGATCCTAATTTCTGATCCTCATGCAGGCCATGCCAGGCATGGGTTCATGGCAATAGAGGGGGAGCTTGCCATCAGAATAACAAGGACTCGAGACCCAAGTTCAGAGTTCAAGCCTCACCTCTACTTCCTTCTATTGGCCAAAGCAAGTTTGGGGCTGAAACCAGGGACAGGGAATTACGTCCTCCCTCAGTGGAAATGGACTGTAAGGTTAAATGGCAAAGGGAATGATATAGGGAGAGGTAGAGAATTGAGGCCAATGATGCAGAGAACCATAAACATATTCACCTAAAAATAAAAACTATGGTACTTTTCATTCAAAAATGGAATCCAGGCATATTTACAAGTACTAAACTAGGAAACTAATTTGAAAGAAGGTGCTTAATTTTTCTAATAAATATAGAATTCAGACATTATTTTTTGAACTCCAGTCTTATTGAATTATAATCAGTTAAATATTAGCTTGGGGTAGGTAACATTTATTCTGGGAATTAATTTATTTCTTTCCTCTATGGGTATTCTTTATTCCAGTGCCCTGGTCCAACATTTTATGAGCTAATAAGAGCTTTAAACGTTTTTGTAAGTCTATGAGATTGGCAAATTTTTCTAATTTTTAGAGAGGAGAAATGAAATATCTCATCTGATATAACAAAGATTATGAATAAATGAGACATTTAGTATTTAAATTAAAAAATACTTTCAGTTAACTGTTTGACAAAACAAATGCAAAAATGGTATCTGATTCTTAGATTCGTATTTCTCAACTGATTCAACTAGATAAGTTTATATTTTGGAAATGTCAAGTCATTCACATCAGGACCAAGACTAAGTCACTCTGCAATATCAGAAGAAGCTTCAGATTAAAGAAGGTTAAAATAAAATTGTATCTCTGCAGAAATCAGAATCTCTATTTCTGGGTTCACTGCATTTGACAGTTTAACTACCTACATTGTTTTTATCATGTGAAAAAGAGACTACTTTAATTTCACCTCCCTTAACCTTCTAGCAATGAAGCAGTTCTAGAGAATACAACGAATATAAAAATGGTCCGTGTTCACACCACATTTGTTTACAGTTAACTGGAAAGTTTCATTTGCTGTGGAAGACAAGGGCCTTTGCACCTGTCTATCTATCAGCTGGTAGCTTGCCCTCTGATGCCTTACTCTTCAAGTGGACATTCCCTTGACTCAATATAATTATGGTAACCCATAAATTAATGTAGTCCCATAAGAGTTATGCCATCATTACCCAGATTCATGGGTAGAACCACATTCATTAAATTTAGATAATTGGTTGTGGATTGCCAGCCTATTTTGCCTATTAATATAAATAATATTCTCAACATTAACTTCCAAGAGGACAAATTTCTCATAACTAATTTTGTACTTAATTCTGTTGGATTGTCTCCTCTGCAATTTTATGAAGACTATATGGTAACAATTCCCTACAACCTTTGTTTTTCTAGTGTGTTTTGGTGAAGAAGCTCAATCTGTTGTTTGTTGGGATTGTTGCCACATTAAATTGATTTAGGGACACCATCTTCCTTCTCCTGTCTTCCATGCTTGGTTAACTTATGTCACATTTATTAAAAGTCACGGTTTTGCATGTATGTTTCAATTTGTGGTAACAAAGTGATGAAACTCATTTCTCCTCTCTTGTAAAATAGTGTTGAACAACTGCGGCTATCATTAATGAATCACCACACCACAAGTAAACTCAACATGAAATTATCTGCAGGAGATTCTGATTGGGAAATGCTACTTGGGGCACAGAATATACGTGAAATACATTTTCAGATAAAAACATGAAGGACGTGAATAGGACAAATGCACAAAAGAGGAGCATATGTTTTATGCCACCAAATTATGCATCATTATTGTGAGTAGCTAACCAAAGTGCGTGATAGGTACTAAAGCTTCATTTAAATTTTAGGCTATTTGTAGTTTTTTTCAAATTCCCAAGGTGTGGGTTTAGAGGGATGGCCTCTTTAGGGAGCTGAACTTGAAAATCTGTTTCTGGGAGACACTACAAACCTTGGTCTCAGATTGCAGACTGCTCTAAACAAAGCTCCATACTCCAACATGCTAATGTGACATACCTACATTCACCCCCTGGGTCTACACTTTATCACTGGTCTCCAAGAGCCCAGCAGGGCTTACAAAGGAAAGGCAGTCTGATAGGCATAAAAAAAATACTTGACACCAAGCCAGGGAGCATCTGTATATATATAAGCCTAATATCTGTATATATAAAAGCCTAATATGCAAATTGTCCCGAGGGAGTCTGATCGGGAGACCAGTCGCTCTCTATGATGTGTGCTGACCACCAGGGGGTAGCACAGAATGAAGGAAGGTTCTGGCCAGCAGCTGTATGGCCCCGATCAGCCCTGATTGCTGGCCAGGCCTAGGAACTCTACCCATGCATGAATTTCATGCACTGAGCCTCTAGTTATAGTATATGTGCCATAAGAAGAACCCCTGGAACTACTGAAAATGAAGGTTATGGTGTGCATAAGTGCAGGGACAGGGTTGTCGTCCTCACATTCTTCATGTTGTTAAAACAATGTCTAACCATACATGACGTTTCCCAAAGCTTGTGTTGGAGATGAGGCATCAGGTTGGGATATAGGCATGTACTTACCTCCTGCTTACACTCGCCCCCTCCCCTGGGAACACTCACCACTCTGACCTACTCTGTCCATACTGGCCCACATAGTCCTTGGAGGTATCTTGGGTTTCCTACGATCAAGCCTCTTGTGCCTAAACTTTACCCACATTTTAAGGTCCAACTCATTTCCCACCCCTAACCTTCCCTGAATACTCTGATCCAAAGTCAATACTCTTCCTTTAGAAAAATGCCAGCTTTTAATTTTCCCTGCCATCCATATATCTACCCTATGACTTATGTAAATATGTACAGTTTCCCTCATAGATTACACATTGAGTTTTCTTTAAGGTAAATGCATAACATACATTTGTTTATGCTTTTAATATTTTTATATCTTATTTTTAATATTTTTCTTCTTATAAAAATAACACAGTGTCATCCACACATGCACACATGCAACCTTCAACTATAAATGTGAATGTAAAAGCCATAACTTTCATCCATGTCCATTCAAGAGTCTTAATTGGTGGAAGAGGAAAAGTTTATATCATGGATGTTGGCAGGTGTTTCAGGCTATAGTGGTTTGAAATTTTCATCTCATTTGTTGAAAGGCCTGATTCAACCAGAACCTACTTTTACTTAAAAGAGTGGATCCCTGAGTGGGTTAACTCCACAGGACAAAACTTCAGAGTGAATGTGAGATTAAATAAGTCCCCCTATTTGAAGCCATGCTCCCAGGGCATTTCAAGAGGCTCCAAGTCTTCCTGAGACTTCAAAAGAAAGGGTAGCTTTTCATACCCTGGGGGGCGGGGGGGGGGGGGAGAAACAGTGGTAATGGAACCTACCCTCATAGTCACCTCCTCAAATACTGTATCTCTGCAGAGAAGATTGGGGGTAACATAGTCTAGGTGGCTGCTTCTATAAGCTTCTGTGTCTCTAAAATCCCAGAACCTAGCCCATCTGAAAAGCTTGCTCTGCAATACCTGTTTTCAGGAAACATTTCCATCACTGATGCAAGTTATCAGAAAGCAAACAGAAAAAGAATACAACTTAGTTAAAATCCCATTAGTATTAACATCTCATCCCTGTCAGAACATCATGAGAAAGCCATGTGAGCTCTCATCTCAAAGATGAACAGCCCCAGTCCTAACTGGATTGGCTCAGTGGATAGAGCGTCAGCCTGCGGACTGAAAGGTCCCAGGGTTCGATTCCGGTCAAGGGCATGTACCTTGGTTGCAGGCACATCCCCAGTGGGGGGTGTGCAGGAGGCAGCTGATCGATGTTTCTCTCTCATCAATGTGTCTAACTCTCTATCCCTCTCCCTTCCTCTCTGTAAAAATAATTCAATAAAATATTTAAAAAAAAAACACACACAAAAAGATGAACAGCCCCAGGGCATCCAGGGAGGAGCAAGACCAGCTTTGACCACCAGCAGGCCCACAAGCTCCAAGTTCTCCAAGGACTCTCAGTCTAAAAACGGGGCTTCACCCCAGCTCTGTCAGTAACCAGCCCTGTGTTTAGTGACATAACTAGCTCTTCTCTGCCTCAGTCTCCTCAGTGTATAACATCGCAGTAGAGGGTCCCAGGGAAGAATGTGGGCTCTAGAGTGGGAGCTCAATCAACCTCCGTTCAAACACCGTCACTGACGTTGACTTGCCACATGACCTTGGACAGGATAATCAATCTCTCTAGGCTTTGGTTTCTTCATCTGTAAAATGAGAGTAATGTTCATAGGATTACGGTGAAAATTAAGGAAGCTAATATGGATGGCAGTGAACTTTAACTGCCATCATCATCATCATCGGTATTGTTCTTATAAGGGCGTTAGATAAAGTTATCTTCTCAACGTTCATTTCACTTCTAAGAGTTTATGAAATAAACAGTAGCAGATTTTGACGAAAGTCCCCATTCAACATCTAACTTTCACTGCCATAGCAATTAATTAGCTCCTTCCACACCATAACAAAAAGGCAAGACACCCCTGTTGACTTTGGGGTATCCCTGCTCAAGCATCAAGTACATTTTATATTTAAAATTGAGACTATAATTAAGATTGAAAAATGGTCCCATTTCAACAAAGTCCTTGAGAGTTAATCTATCAGTGATTCTAACTTCTCCATTTAACTAGCTTTGCTAATAAATTGATTAATTGGGATATGGAAAATGTGAATACCAAATAATGACATGGATTTTGGATGACATCTAGGGAAACCAGCACAAATTACTCCTTATCACACTTCCTCTTCCATCAATTAACTTAATACTTTTGAATGGATATGGAACAACCATCACTGAGAGCTATCTGAAGTCTAGCTGAATGCAAGTCTTATAAGGATATAAAGAAGAAGCCATTTCCTCAAAGCTGGTAGGATGGGTAGGGACTCAAAGTAGGCTGACCCCCCACAGTGTGACATTTAAACATCAAGAGGAACTCCCCTCTCAGGAACAAGGGAGCCTTACACTGGGCTCCCCAGCCCAGGATTCTATCTCTCTCTCCCTCTCCCTTTCTCTCTGAAACCAATAAAAAATATATTTTAAAAAATAAATGATGTTTACAAAGCAAAAAAAAGGAAAAAAATCAAAGTGTGCATGTTGTGTGTGTGTGTGTGTGAAATATTACTTTATATGTAGTCTTCTTTATGGAGCATGAGACCAGTAATGCAAACAAATAATTTGTGTCATCATCAGAATCTTACATAATTATTAGTCGGCATTCCCATGTTCAGCTTGGACATAACTAGTTAACCTTACAATTCTGTAAGGTTAGAGAATTCTGTCCTGTGAAGACAGACATTTTGGATTCAGCGATCCTAATTATTCGCTTTGGAATTACTGAATCCTCAAGCAGCCTCCAGTGCAGCAAGTTTTCTCTCTCACATACATTTGCATTTCACCTCCCTCTCCTGCCTCCTGGAAACACCCCTCCCCACCAACTTCCTGTGACCACTTCTGATCCTCTGTCCACACTTAACTCTTCTATAAGCCCAACCAGAAAAGGTGAGGCCACGTTCCCTGTGCTCCTGCCAAACTCTGAACTTCTCTCTTCTTAATGTTCATGCTACTTTTGGGGGCGTTTTGTGTGTGTGTGTGTGCTTGCCTGTACACTTCTCAAAAAAATACCCGTGTCTTTAATTTGATAGCAGATATTTGGGTGTGTGTTTTTTAATTATATGAACTTTCCTAGGTTTTATTATTCACGCTATTATAGATGTCCCACAACCCCCCTCATTTGCCCCCTCCACCCAGTCCCCACAACCCCCTGGCCTTCACCACACTGTTTGTCTGTGACCATAGGCTATGCATATATGTTCTTTGGCTAATCTCTTCACCTTCTTTCATCCAGTCCCTTTTACCCCTCACCTCGGACATCTGTCAGTCTGTTCCGTGTAGCCAAGCCTTTGGTTCTAGTTTAAAGGAGGATCTCTTACCCTTTACCACACAGCATGGATGGACCTGGAGATTATTATGCTAAGAGTAATAAGCTAGTCAAAGACAGGCAAATACCATATGATCTCACTTATATGTGGAATCTAATTAATAAAATAACTAACAAACAAGATATTTGGTTTTTTTATACATCTCTGTCTTCCCCAGCACCTAAGTCGAACCTAGTACAAAAAAAACAACATTCAATAAATGTTGGATAAATAAATGAGTGGATGGCAAATAAATAACAACAAAACACCTTTCAATTAAAAAACATCTTCATTTGTTAAGTTTCTCTTTACATTATAAATTCTTAATAAACATATGCAATGACATCACCTACAGTACCAGCAGCAAAATAAATAAAAAGATAAAGAATGAGTGCTTTAATATAATTTAATCTGCTTTAATTTATTGATGAAGAAATAATATGGCATTTAATTTGGGGGGGAGGGAGAATTCCCACCTCCTGATACTACCACTTTGTTATTGCATACGCTTTTCAATCCCTATACATACAAATATTGTGTACCAACACCTTAGGTATGTACTTAGCAGCCAAGTATGTTTGGCTATTAACACAGTACATATGTTGTATATGCTCCACATTATCACACTTTCATCATAACTGTCATCTTTAATGTTGCCTAATAACCGGTCTAATTCATCATAATTGGAAGGCAATAAAGTGAATGCTCAAGAGCACAGCTTCAAGCAAGACTTCCTGGTTTTGAATCTTAATTCCATCATTTTGTAGCTGTTTGACATTGGACAAGTCACGTAACTTCTTTGTGCCTTGGCTTCCTCATCTGCAACAGAGGGATAGTAATAATAGCACCCACTTTATAAGGTTTGGGTGAAGAGTAGATGAGATCATGTAAAGTGATTAGAACAGTGTTTGCTATATGGTAAGCATTCTAACTATTTGCTTAATAATAATTATTGTAATGATGATTCATGACTATTACTGGTCAGCAGATTGTTTCTAGATAGTTTACTTATTTCACAGTAGCACTTTGAAGTATATGGATTTGAGGATATTTATCTGATTCACTGGTTGGTTTTGCTTGAATTACTTCCTTAGAACAAATTCTCAGAATATCTAACCCATTTCCAAAAGGGATTCTAATTCAATTTTAAATAATCAAATGCAAAATTACTTAATTTTATAAATCACTTTTTAAGAAGGCATTTTCTCAAATATATAAATCACTTATAAATCACTTTTTAAGAAAACATTTTCTCAAAATCCTGTGCAGATAGACAATTGTCATAGACTTTGGATGAGCCCAAAACATTGGTTTTTATTTCAAGCTTTTTATCTCAAAGGAATCATTAATCAACCACCTCTATGGACATCAGAGAGAGAGAGAGAGAGAGAGAGAGAGAGAGAGAGAGAGAGAGAGAATTGTGACCAAAGAAATAATAGTACTTATTTCCTAACATGCTTCACAACTCAAAATTGTTAAGTTATGTATGTATTTGTTGTGCTTTGTTAGATGTTTTTGTTGTTGTTTTTTGCTGTCACTAAACAGAAAGTTTCATTTCCTCAATGAGAAAGGAAAGATGTTTGTCAGAGAAAGAAAAAAGGAAAACTAGCAAAGGGAAAGCATCATTCGGAGAACGGAGCAAACAGAAAGGAAAGTAAGAAAACATGCCAGGAACTTCTTGATGTTAACCATTTATTTGTGGAGAGGCAGAATGGGATGAGTTGGCATAACTAAAAGGGACATTATTTGTCATTGTTCTTATTTAGATGCACCTGGTATTAAAAGATTGGCAGGACTGGACAGAGTGGCTCAGTTGGTTAAGCACTGTCCCATGGACCAAAAGACTGTCAGTTCAATATCCAGTCAAGGAGGGTATGAAAGGCAACCGATCAATATTTGATGTTTCTCTCTCACATCCATGTTTCTCTCACTTTATTTCTCTTCCTTCCACTCTCTAAGCATGTCCTTGGGATGAGAATTGGAATAAAACACAAACACACACAAGATTTGGGGCATAGCCCTGGCAGAGTACCTTAGTTGATTAGAGTATTGTCCTAATACATCAAGGTTGTGGGTTCAATACCCACTCAGGACACATACAAGAATCAACCAATTAATGTATAAATAAGTGGAACAACAAATTGATCTCTCTCTCTCTCTCTTTCTCTCTCTCTCTCTCAAATCAACCTATTTGGCCTTACTTGTTGAATTTCCACTCAAGATTGGGGGCACAGAAAGTGGGCAAATTAAACATTTTTACTCAGTAAATTTATTTCCTCTGGACAATAATACATGTAGGCTCAGGACCATTACTTTAGCAGAAAACATTTTAAACACAATGCATACTGTATGTGTTTAGATTTCTAGATGTAGAATCACTAGAGAAGATGTTTTTGCTTATCTGGGCATTATGAGGTTTTCCTTGACACTTGACTAACAAATAGTTCATTTGGTTATGCAACATTTATACTATTTCAGAAACAGACCACAACATGAGGCATGCACACTGGGCAAAAATCAGTAGGTCTCTATGTCACAGTGAGCACAGGGATGTGCAGTCGGTGCTGAATTTGGAACCGTATCTTCTCTGAAGCAACTTGAGCAGCAATTTCCTAGAAGATGAAAGTTGTGATTGTGGTATGTGTCTTTGTATATCTTCTGAGAACTAATTCATGTAAAGCAGCCGGTGCCTAATAAGTCTATAATAAATGCCAGCACGCCACCTGGTTTGACTCAGTGGATAGAGCATCAGCCTGCAGACTGAAGGGTCCTGGGTTCGATTCCAGTCAAGGGCACATGCCCAGGTTGTGGGCTCAATCCCCAGTAGGGGGCATGCAGGAGGCAACCAATCAATGATTCTCTCCCATCACTGATGTGTCTATTTCTCTCCCCCTCTCCTTTCGCCTCTGAAGTCAATAAAAATATATTAATTAAAATAAATAAATAAAAATGCTAGCAATCATTACTGTTTTTCTTGTTGAGATACTATATAGAATTTTTTCGGCCCACTATCCTATTCTAGGATTTGACCTTTTGTTTATATTGTCTAGTACTAAAGAAGTATGCTATTTTTCATTTCATAGTCTCTGCTGGATTTTCTACTCAATCCTGATTAAAGATAGTTAATGGATAACATGTTTAATGAAGTAGAAATTTTAAATGCTTTCAAATAAAATGAAAGGATGTCGTAGATTAAGAAAGTCAGGCCTACTGCAAGTCTATAAACGTGACACAGTAACAGTGAAAACCCTGCTAGTAGTTGGTCCCTTCTTTTACAGGCGTAAAGCTCTATGGAACATGAGAAGCAAGGCCTTCTCTGACCTCGCAGATGTAACATGTGATGAAGGTCAGATTCTGCTGGTATGGATGGTGATCCTCCCTGCAGGGTGCACCCACAGCAGTTCCAGGCCTTGGGTTTTAAAACATTTTGCCACATTATGAGAGAATAGAGGCACATGAGAACAGGATGGCTTCCCACTCTGTCCTCAAACCATCCCTCCATCACTCAGCAACCTTGTCTGAAACCACGCTGCCTGTTGTTAAAAACGATGCAAATTGTGCCTCTTACTTAGAAAAGTACAACTGTTCCTTGTTTTCCCAAGTCCAAGCACTGTGCAAGATCTAAAGTAGCCAAATTAGCCAGAAGAACACAATGCTGATGGGGTGGGTGCCTATTTCAAGCTGAAAAATCCTCTAAACTGGGGGCCAAGCTTCAGACATAATACTATTCAGTTTATTATACTATTGATTTTAAGAATATTTAAAGTCAGCTTTGCTTTTTTGTGGGTATAGGTCAGTGACCCAGGAATACTTTGTTACGTGTGGAAGTGATATCCATCATGTGCCCATTTTTCTTAGTGAAAAGAAAGAAACAGCTTTGCTACCAACTAACCACAGCCTGTGAGCCTGAGCTCAGAGAACCATGGGAAGACTACACAGATTTAAACCTCACCAAAGCCTGTGCATTTCTTTGGTCTTCTACATGGAATTAAGACTGAGCAGTAATTGAGATGTTCTGGTTTAATTCCCACAGAAGGTATATCCAACCACACACTGACTCAACAAATGTTCCCCAAAGGCCTGAGGAAGGCCCTACACTTGGTTTAGTGGGTGAGCTAAGGAAAAAATAAAATCCCTCCCTACAAATGCTAACACAGGCATAGGCTAAACTTGCCTAATTTCCCTGCTTTCTGCAGCCTACATGATAGCTCAAACTTGTTTGGGAGGTAAAATATAACCTTCAGATCAGCTATGTGGCCGTGGTCAGAACACCCAACATGATTTTAATTTTTCAAAAAGAATAATTTCATTATGAGGGTCTCCCTATCAAGTTTCATTAGACTCCCTCTCCCTGATCCCCCACCCTTTCTCGTCTATGTAAGTTTACCTGTTTAGCACTTGGGTAGGGCTGACTGACTGGAAGCTCAAAGGTTTGCCCCAACTCAGAGTTCATCCCAATTTCTTTGGTGGATTTCTAAAAATAATCAATATTTTGTGAGCTATTACATGTAGATCTCAGATTTAATTTCCACTTTCAGCAGAATTATAGTAAAGTCTAAGATCTCTTACTTTATTTTAAAAGTCTTTCAAGTTAAAGCAACATCCAAAATCCATTGTCAAAAGATGACATCCTGAATCTGATGTCTCAGGAACAAACTGTCAGAGAAAAATGTGTGTATGTGCTTGTGCGTGTGTGTAGTGTGTGTATATTACACTTAATCATCAGTTCTATCTCATAAATATTATAAACATGACTACAGAAACAGATCTCTTATGCACAGTTTACTTGTTTACAAATAAATGTTGCTACTAGCAACCATCTTTTAATGCCTCCTGGGTACCAGAAAAAGAAAGCACTTACCGTACATACTTCTATTCCGTGCAATAATCCTGAAAGGTACTTGTTACTAATCCCCTCATTTTACCAATACAGACTCCGAGAAGTTTAAGTAGTTAGACATTCAAGGCCTAGTAAATCAGATGAGCCAGCATTTGGACTCACGTTCCCATAACTCCGAAGCCGCCTGCACACAAGACGTTCACTCATTCATTGATGTAACTTGTGAACCTCTTCAAGTATGCCCTGTTGCATCCTTGCCTTCTTAAAAATTAATCAGCCATCTCCTCTTTTGAGATTCCCTCTGACCTAGCAGTGATTAACACACACAGGGTCAAGAATCCTCATCTTCAGAATACATATTTCTTTTTAGCTCAATGAAGCCAGAGCTTTCGAGCCTAAACTATTTGACGATTTCCTCACATCCAGTTAGAAGACAGATCTAAGACTTGTCTTAGAAGCCAAATGCTACATATCAGGTTTTCACCATAAATTACGTTTCAGAAGACATCGTTTCAAATCCATGTTATAGCTGGACATCTAATAGGGATTCATGTTACCACTGAAATTATACTTATTCTAGTGATAGGTAAATATTATCAAGTTTAGTTCTACATTTTTGTATTAAATAATGAATATTTAAGAAAGCAGGTGGTTAAACTTGGAATTTTAAAGGTTGAAACTGTGCATAAGCTGGTTTAAGGAAAGAAGGAAAGGAGAATAGGGCGGACAGAAGAGGGCAAGGCTAAAGAAGAAGGAGGAAACTAATCCTAACTAGAAAAGGAATGTCCCAATTATATAATTTTTAAATAATAATTTTTATGAAATTATTTAAATGTATGTAATTCAAATAGAGAGAGATTAAACGGAATGTTTTTTAAAATATAACACGCTAAACATGCATCATGGTCAAGAACCTATTTAGCATGTATATAACTGATTGTGGACTTCATTCATTCATTTACATCTTCCTGGCATAAGAGAATGTGGTAGCCAAACCATGCAGTTAATGTACATAACATTCCTTGAACTGTACACAGAAAGAGCATAAACCCTAGAAAACAGCTTTTACTATTTTGTAATATTCTTTTGTCAAACTGTTTAGGCAAGACTTTATGAAATGCAGTGCATGGCATAACAGTCTCCAGTGCATTATCACACATATCTGACTCTCATCTCTGCCTCAGACACTCCCAACCAAACGCAATAGCTTCACAGTTTTATCATGCAGAGCAGTGTGGTCAGGAAAGCAGCTTCCCAGTCGGCAGCAAGGCACTGAAGAGCCAGAGGCTCCACTGAGGTTTCCAAAAGTGCAGCAGTTGCCATTAGAAGCCTGCTAGCCCTCGGATATGCATTTCAGAGTGTCTGGAAGGTGATAAACAGATCTTTTACTTGATTTGCCATCTGTGGGTTTTAAAGCTGTTAAGACACTTTTCAGTCTTTATTTCCTTGATGCCCCTGATCACATTTGCTAGTTAGATGTGCTCACTAATACATTTTTCAGTTCTATTGAGAAAACTGTACTGATGCATCTCTGACTTGGCATTAATGCAGGCTGCTCTTCCTTTTTAAAAATAATATATCAGGTAAAATAAACCAGCTTGAAGCTCTGGCCTTCTGGGGTGCTTCAAATAATTACTTTTATTTCTTCATGACCAATGGCTTGCACTGGAAGGCTGTTAATCCATTTGAGTAGAATTTGTGTTCTCAATGCAACCCACACTAGGAATGAAAAGACATGAAGAAGAAACACAGCCTTCCTGGACAGCCTGAATCAATAAGTTGTTATTCTTTGCCAAATGTAGCTTATGTACAAATGGCTTCATTTCCATTCCTCTTTGCAGTCTGTGGCCAGACAGCCACTGTTATAGGAGCTACAGGATCACACTGACAGCTGTCACACAGACAGTACCCACTCACTGTCAATAGCCTTCGCCTTTCTTCACTGGTTGGTTTTGTGAAAGACAAAATTGTCCTGATCCTGATTGTATGAGACCAAACAGGAAAAAACCATTGGATTTTACCACTGGACTTCATCAGTGCAAATGCTGCACCACAGTATAGCTGGCCCATATGTTATTTTTTCAGTAGGGAAGATAGAGTCACTCAATCAATACCATTCATATTTATGGAGTACCTACTATGTGCTGCATAATTTTCTACTTATATAACAACAACAAAACCCAGTTCCTGGCCTTGCAGAGCTTTCATTCAAGAAGGTGAGATGACAGGAGACTAAAAAAATACATGAACAAATAAATAAGATTATGGTACAACCTTGGCAAAAATATAGCTAAGGCTTGACCAGGTGATTCTTTGTTGCAGGGAGCTGTTCTGTGCATTACAGGATATTTAACATCATCACTGGCCTCTAGCATCCACTAGCACCCCAGCATCCCAGCCGTGACAGTCCAAAATGTCTCCAGACATTGGTAAATGTTCCCTGGGGGTAAAATCACCCTCATTAAGATCCATGAGGATAGACCAGCCTGGGGAGGGGAGAGGGATGAGTGACAGTCTTTCAGGAGAGGTGATTTGAGCTAAGACATAAAAGATGAGAAGACAGTCTCAAGGATGTTTGGAAGAAGGGTGGTTACAGTACAGGCACCAGTCAGAGCAATGCTCTGAGATGAGACTGAGCTTGCACCTCTGAGGCCTGTGATCGAATCCCATAACAAAACCACCACTCAATTCCTCTCATTATCAGAGGAAATGCCAAAGATGGAGTAATCAAAGACACAATTTATGTTGATATCTAATCATAGAACTGAAATTTCAGAGCTTTTTAAAAATATAGATGACTAGAGGCCCGGTGCACAGATTCATGCGCCAGTGGGGTCTGTTGGCCTGGCCTGCAGGGATTGAGCCAAAACCAGCTCTCTGATATCCCTGGAGGGGTCCCAGACTGCAAGAGGGCACAGGCCAGGCTGAGGGACCCCATGGGTACCTGATCGGGGCTGGGGAGAGACTACAGGAGGGCTCCAGGGTGTGTCCAGCCTGTCTCACCCAGTCCCAATCAGCTGGACTCAAGGAGCAAGCTAACCTACTAATCAGAGTGTATGCTCCCTGATGGTCAGTGCACATCATAGCAACTGGTCAAACAGTAGAATGAACAGTTGGACATTTAGCATATTAGGTTTTTTTATAATACAGGATTATTCAAAGAACTATATACCAGTAGAACTACTAATGTATTTGGTGCATAACTATAGTTAAAATATAATTATTTGCAATTTTAACTTGCTATGAAACCAAGTCTCAAATTATTTTTTTTCTATCTCACTTCTTCTTCTTCCTTTTTGTTCTGGAGTGGGTAAGTCTAGGGCCCAGGAGTTCCAGATACAGTCTGAAGTCTGCCACTAACAGGCCCAGCATCACGGAGCCTCGTCATTTTCTGACTTTTGCTCTGACTCTAATTTGTAAAGCATGTGGATTGACGTAGGGTATTCCTAAAGTTCCTTCTCAGGCTAACAATTCTGTTGTTCATTTGTATGTAAACAAGTGCTAAGTAATTTTTTGTCTCACATATGAATGCTATTAAATAGAATATTACCATAGCATTTTAGCATGAAGGCAAGGTATATATTCCAAATATTGCAAGTTTCACCAGCCCCTGAATACAAATGTAGTCACATTTTCAATAATGCCCAAACTACTTGGATTCGGGCTTCCTTTGAAGTCCCCCTCAATTATTTTGGGGGCACTGTCTGATGTGGCTTCACATTCAATAAGCATAAACTAAGCACTTATGTTCCTCCACTCTTGTCCTCCTGAGCCAGGTGAGAGACCCAGTTAATGCCATGTCTCCAGCACCGCCCTGAGCTCACTGTCTCTCAGGATTCACCCTCTGCACTGCTGCTCTCCATCTCTCCAGCGTGCTCAGCTCCGGGCACCCAAACATCCAGGGTGTCAATCTTCCCTGGCATCTATGGCCGGTGAAGAGAGAAAGACAGGCTCACCCTCTTGCTTATGTTACAGTTGATCCCCAGCAGCTCTTTCCTGCCCAGCTTTCACATGGTCTTTCACAAACGCTACTCCTTTCTTTCCTTTCTCTCCTGAGCTTTAACTCTCTCTAGCTGGACTCTATATACAGTATTCCCCCTAATTCACACCTCTATCCTCACCTCTCTCCAGGAACCTATGCACAAAACAGGTCCCTCCTTTTCTGTTACACGGAAGTGTTTACGACAACCATCACACACAACTATATTCCCACAAGAGTGACTGTCGTGATGTTCAGAAAGCCACAATCCACGTTGGATCCCGTTAGGAAGCCCTGCCAGATATGATGGACAGAAAAACTGAGAGCCATGGCATCAAGCGCCCCAGAACCAGAACCAGTCTTTAAACCACTCAATTCAATTTCCTGACAAATGTACTTCACCACCCAGTCACTGGACACAGCATCTTCCTCAACCTCCACCTGCAGACTTAGAATAATTGGATCTCGTGAGTGAGGTGCAGGCACCCGGCTACACCAATGTGCTTTAAAATTCCTTACAAAGCTGGATTCCCATTCTAGTAAGGCTGTCAATAATCTTGCCAAATGTGCTTAAGCTATCTCTTAGAACAGCTGATTTGAGACTATTAACCTATTTAACATGGGTTTTCCTAATCAATATATAAACTTTTAACCTTTGAATTCTGAAAGACTGGTTCTGTTGTTCTAAATGACTATTCCTGCCTAAGGGAAGGCATGTGGGCTTACTAAATAAGTTTGGATTAAAAAATTATGTTTCTTTCATAGACATAAAAATGATATTCCATTTTTGGGAATTTTTCCACAGGTAGATCTCCTGTAACCCTGAGAAATTTTATTGCCTTGGAATTAATATGCCTGCATAATAGCAAACTTCAGAAAAACTTCAAGGCATGTGCACCTCAAATGCATGTCCCACTACCTTCAGCAGAAGTATTCTTACACGTAATTCAGTAGGATAGAAAGTAAGCATCTCCAACATTCTGCAAATCCACAGAAATCCAAGCTGCTGAAATCTTTCAGAACACCTATTGCATGACACTGAAGAAATTGCCAGCAGGAAGTTCAAACATTGGTTGCCTTGGACATTCCTAAAGACTTTGCCATAATTTCAGTCAGGGCACTATGACATTAATTTAGACAAGAGATGACAGTAGCTAGACTAAGGCAATAATATCAGAGATGAACACAAAGAGCAGATTCAGAAGCTAATCAGGAAGTGAAATGACATGACTTGTGTGTCCATGAGCATGAATGGGTGTGGGGAGTGAGGGAAAGAGAGGAAGCAATGATGACTCCCCAATTTCTGGCTTAGATGTTGGAGAGAATGCTGCCATTTTTCATTAAACATAGGAAGAGGAGCAGAGCTGGAGAGAAATATGACTAATTGCACACTACTCTATTGTATTTGCAAAATGAAGCATATGAGAGGGAATATGTTTTTTATAAAATGCTTATTATATTCTTCATTAAGAAAAATATTTATATTTACTATCTATGCATTGGGTCCTTCACTATTTTCCTAACTCCAAAGTCTTGTATGTATTAATAGGACATCAACTATATTAACCAGTAAGGGAGGGAAGAATTAAATAAAAATGAAAACTTTTATTAATTCACTGGTCGTAAATGCTCACTTATTTATTCAACATTTATTGAATGTCAACTAGAGCCAAGTACCACTCTGGGCTATAGAAACAGATAATAATAATAATATCTAACAGTACCAGCCACCATGCTGAGCATTTGATCTGCCATCAGTGATCCCTACATGACCCTGTGAGGTAGGTACTACTGCAATGGCTGTTATTTAGGTGTTGAAACTGAGGCAGCAGCATGTATGTAACTTGGATAATGAGTCAGGAGCCAGGATTTGTACCCAATACTGAGACTCCAGAGCCAGTCTCTGCTGCGCTCATGTTCCTCGAGGGACTCATGATCCCTTCAGGATGCAACATGTAAGTAAATAATCATAAAGCTTTTATAATGATCACCACGCTTGCTCGCCTTAAATCTCCCAGACCTGCCATTCTCCAAGCCTCGACCACTTGATGTATCCACCTGACATGACCTATGATTACCGCCCTCTCCGCCCCTCTCTCTGCCTATAATTATAGCAATCACTTGTTTTCAGTCATTCCATTAGAGAGTGACATGGAGTTTTCCAGCTAGCCTGAATTTCTGTTTCTTTTTCCTGTTACTTTAGTTTTTGCCTTGAGTGCCTGGGGGATACCAAGTTCCCAATTCTATTTCCCACAGAAGTTTTACCCTGGAGTGTCTAATAGCATGTGTTTGTTTCAACATCAGGACATCAGGAATACAAATACTTAAAATAGAGGTTCTGCTTGGTGCTGCTCTGCTGCTGGCAGAAAGCAGAAGCCAGCCAACCATGAGCCCAGGGACTTAGTGTGCTCTTTCAAACATAGCTCAGGTTTCTCCCCTGGCTCTACCCCCAAAAGATTAGCACCTGGAACAAAACACTGCACCTTCCCTTTGCATTCCAATACTGTGCAGTAAATTCACCTGGAGACCTCACTAGAGCAGGAGCAGGGACACCTAGCAGCTGTTGGGGAGAAACTTCCCTAGAAACAGGGCCAAATGCTAAATCAGAAAGGGAAGCTCATTAAACCCCCCCCAAAGTCAACAACATGCTGTTCAACATGACACTTAGCCAAGATCTCAGCTGCTGGGTATTCAGTGAGAAACGCTGAGGTAACAGAAGAGAACCCACCCCCAGAAACTCCGAGAATTCTGCAGCCTCTGCCTGACTCTTCTGCTCTATTTGCCACACTCCTCCCTGCCCAGGTCTGAATTCCAAACCTTGAGAGCTGGATTCAGCTTCCAGGGTGGTAGCAGTTCAGTGAACCAAGGGGGTTCCAGCATCCTGCACAATGGCTCTTGTAGGGACTGTGACCAGCGTGGGGGATTAGGGAAGATGGTGAATGAAGTCCTCTAGGAATTCTAAGCCACCCAAGGGGAAACCCATTGAAGCCCAGATCCAGGTCACCAGGACCTCTGCAACTAGCCTGGAATAGCGGCATCTTCACTGCGGGTCCTCTGCCATGACACATCAGAGTGAAGAGGATATTGAGAGCTTCCTTAGAAAAAATGGTGCGAAGCACTAACTCTGAACTCTCAACAAGTACAAGCTGAATAATGAGTGACTATTCTATATAAACAGGGCAACAAGTCAGGGACACACTATGGCTTGCCTGGGAAGTAAAATATCATAAATATGAAAGTATTTTTTAAACAAAGCAGAAGGATAGTATGTAAATCTGTATCACACTGTTTTACTGATGTTTCTTTGTTATGCGGTGGGGCCACAATATTAGTAACAAAGAAACAGAATTTCCGGAGGATGAGGCCCAGAAATCAGGATTTTTAAAAGATTCCCAGGTAATTCTAATGTGCAGCCAAGGTTGAGAACCACTGCTTTAAAGAGTTCTAGTGATTTGGGTATGAGGTGAGTATAAAGGACCCCTAAGATTTCTTTCAATCCTAATGTACATGAGGAATCTTTTTCATGGCAAAAGCACCCAAAAATAAAGTGATTAGTGACTTTCCCCTCATCACACAAGTAGACACTCTGACTGCTAGCATACTTTCTACCAGATAATCACCAGCCAACTCAATGTCATCAGTTTGCAGGAGGAAACTGGCATTGTCCTATAAAAAGATAATGCCAGAAATAAGAGGCTCAATGTCTGATGGATATGTTTCCACATATTGTGCAAGGTGATCAGCTTAGTGGAGGTTCTACATTAGACTAAGACTGCTTCATAAACTTCTGAAAGCCAATAATATAAAGAATATCTCAATGTTAATACATTCTAGAACACTATATTCCAATATTTGGTATAATTGGATTAAACTAATAATTCCCCTGCTAGCTTCATAATCAAACATAATAATGGCACTTATTTTTCCCATAGTCTCATACTTGGACTATGGGAAAAACAAATTTTTTTTTTATCATAAAGATCACAACCTTACATAATGGTCTTCCTTGCATAATAGTCACCCTCCTATTTTTGGACTAGCAGAGCTAGTAAAAAAGGTGTTATCATTACACAAATAAATACATCACTTCAGAGGTGTTTTAAAGGATAAAAATAAGTTTTCCATTTTATTACTACTCTTCCAATAGCAGAGGCTAGAGTTTCCAAGCACCTTGCTTCACTGCTTTTGAAGCTGTTGCAATAGTGACACAACTGACTACAGTCACGTATCTTTCCCAAACACAGACTTTCCCAGGACGTCTGAGGTTATCTGGGTCAAGTGCGTACGGTTTTTTATTCAGAGCCTGCTAATCCAGCGTTTGTGTTGTGTGAGCACAAGAGGACACGATGCTATCTTTTAACTGAGACATAAAAACCAAGGTAACAACCTACTTGTATTCATTTTCAATTTTTCATATCATTACGGCCAAAGAAACGAAACCCACTTCAACCCGCCTGCTTCTATTAAGACACACAGTGAACCTCGGTGTAAATGTCAGACATGCTCACTTTAAGCTTCTGGTCAAACTTGCACGAGGGTAATTAAATTCTGAGTTTCCAAATCCACTCTCTAAATTTAACAGATATGATATATTTTTTTTCTTGTACTAAGCCGTTGTTTACTATTCTCCAAATTACTCAACAGCTGCACTACTGTAAGTCAGTGGGTGTTGAAGGGTATAAAAGTATACAGAGGGATAGGAATGTGTGTAAACTCAAAGCTGATGCCACCATGGTGGTGTTACACTAACCCACATTCCTCCCTCACAACACGGCCCTCTGCTTCAAGTAGCTCACTTCTCGGGGGACCTAGTGACCTCCAGTCAATGTCTCTTCCCTGTACACCCTCATCAATAAATCTTCACTGTCTAGTGTGATAGCCACATGTGAGCACTTGAGATGTGGAAAGTCTAAATCGAGGTGCTACGTGTAAAATTACATACCAGATTTTGAAGACTTAGTATGAAAAGGTAATGTACAATATCTCATTAATTTTATATTGACTATATGTTGAAATAAGAATGTTTGGGTATAAATAGGGTTAATCAAAACATACAGACAGGAAATTTTAAATGTCTATGTGTGTGGTTCACATTATATTTCTCTACTGAATAATGTTAGATACTTTTAGGCTATCTTTCTCTGACTCAGTTCCACTGAGCCTCCTTCACTTAGACATAAGTGGGGTCTTCTAATTTTATTCTTCGTCTCTTAATCTCTTTTTTCAACCCTTTTGTCTTTCTATACTGCATTCTTGGTAATTTCTCATTTTAACTTACAAATACTGATTTTTTTTTTCTTTGTTGGGTCTAACCTTTTGTTAATCCATCCACTCCATTAGATTTTGTATGTTTATTCTGACATTTTGAGCATGGTCTTATTTGTTGAATTTCCACTCAAGATTTCACCTGGACTAGAAAAGGTTTAGAAACTATTATAGTTTCTACAAATGTTGGACATATGTATATTCATGACCTAGCCATTCCCCTACTAGGTATAAACAAACAGATAACAGCCAAAAACTACCCAAATGCCCATCAATAGTGGGATGGATAAATAAATTGTGGTATATTTATACAATGACATACTATCTGCACTAATAAAAGAGAAACATGCAAATTAACCATCACTCCCTCACTCCACTATACCCACCAGCCAATCAGAGTGACTATGCAAATTACCCCAACAAAGATGGCAGTTAATTTGCATATGCAGGCTCAGAGTGAAGACTGAAGACAACTGAGGCTGCTGTAGAGGTGAAGCGAGCAAGAGGCTTGGGTTGCTCCCAGCGACAGAGGAAGCCAAGCTTCCCGCTGGCCCTGGACTCTGCTCAAGGAGGGGCTGGGGGCCTGGGTCGCAGGGGTCCTGGGTTGCTGGGGGCAACCCAGGCTTTCAGCCCACCCTGGGCTCCATTCAAGGAGTGGCTGGGGGCCTGGGTCACCGGGGGCAACCCAGACTTCCAGTCTGCCCTGGGCTCTGCTGGAGGAGCTGGAAAAATTAAAAAAGAAGGAGCTGGGAGCAACTGGAGCGGAGAAGCCAAGCCTCACTGCTGCAGCCAGACCAAAGGCCTGGGTCCCAGGTGCCAGTGCCGGCAGCCAGGGGAAGGAAGGCCTATTGTGCAAGTCTTCGTACAACAGGCCACTAGTATTAAACAATAAGAAACAAATTACAACCATATAGAAATATATGAATGAATTTTAGATTTTTATTATTTTCATATGTTGAGATAAAGGTCATATACAAAAGAGTATATACTATATAAACTAAGTTATTATACTACATAAGCTAATTTATATAGTATATAAGTTTTGTTTTTAAAAAAGGCAAGCTAACTATAGTATTAGAATTCAGGGTAGTGGCTGTTCTTGGAGTGGGGAGACTCTCTGGAAGAGCATATGAAGGGTGTTTCTGAGATCTGATAATGTTCTGTTTCTTGAACTGAATACTAGTTACATAGCACATTTAATCTGTGAAAAATTCACTGGGTTATACATTAATGACTTTTCCCTTTTCTATATGTAAGACTTTTTAAAGAATATTCTAAATTCAAAACCTTTATCAGACTTTCAAAAATATGTATTTGATGGTTAGACATTTCTTTCTCTTTGAGTTTCTAATTTCAAATATAATATCCTTTATTTCCAGAATTTCAATTTTGTTCTTTTTCATATTCTACCTAGTCACTTTTAATAGCCTTTTATTCCTTGCTCATGTTTTAAATGCTATCTTTTATTTCAGTAAACATTTTAAGGATACATACTTATATTATACTCTAATAATTACTATATTGATTTCTGAGGGAAGTCTAACTTTAGATTTTGTTTTGATTTATGACTGTGTGCTGTGTGTAATTGGCAACTATTTTATTGTAAACTCATGTGGCTGACCTCAGTCTGTGGGAATCCTAAGGAGCCTCAGCTGTGAGTACATTCCTCAAAAAAAGATTCTCCTTGATTTTGCCAGGCACTCTCACACTAGACTCATCTTAACGTAATTCTTTCACTTGATGTGTCCTGGACAGCATAGGTAGATAATGTATATTTAAATCCCAAATATTCATGAGGTCAGAATTCTCAAGAGAATTTTTTTATTTCCTCATAACAACTTTTCCAAGCAACTTTGTTTGCCAGATAGATTTTTTTTCTAGTCCATCTTTTCCCTGAAAGTATAGATCTTCAAGACTCCTGGTTTTTGTGGTCTCTTAATCAGTCTTGACTCCCTACCTTGTAGTTTCCAAGATCTTTTCTCCCATTTCACAACCCACTCTCCAACCCCCTCTCACCTCCAGTTGCGTGGCAGTTAAATACCAACGTCCATGATTCTGTTACCAAGGCAGCCCATAGCTTAGGTGCTCACTCACACCCTGATGTTCATTTTCCACCCCTGTGGATATACCTTCCATTTTAACAAGCTAAGCTACACATTTTTGTATGATATCCAGCATTCCTCAGTGTGTGTGATTAGAAGAGTTTCTCAAATTACTCAATCTTTCATGATGCCAGAGAGAGAAGTCCGCCAGGCCTTCCCTATCCGATGCTGCAAGGCTAGTGGGACAACATAGCTTAACTGCAGAGGCTTTGGAGAGGCTCCACTCTGTCACCTCCCAGCGTGGCTCTACCTGAATTTCACGGAACTAAAAAATGTTTGAAGTGAGCGGAGATAAGCTGGAATATCAACCAACTAATTCCCACAAGGTGCTACCACCTACCATTTAGTGGACTTGCTAAAAAAAATCACCTCTACAGAGAGAACCTTGTGACTTCTTTATTCCAAAGGACAAAATAATGTAGGAGCCATTTACCCATAAAACAAATATTCACTAAGAGACTACTCTTTACCCGGCACAGTACGAAGTTCTAGACAGAAAAGAATAATTAAAACATGAACTTGTCCCCCAAAGAGGTTAGCAGGAATGTCTAAAAAATATTTTATTTTCCTAAGTACAAACGGATCAATAAGGAAAGATTGCCTGGTGTATTGTGCTAAAAATGTAAGGACAAGGCAAAGTTCAGGAGATAAAAGTGATTAAAAATGGGAGTTTTACCGTGCCACGTTCCTGTTGCCCCTACACCATAATCCAAACTCTTGGTGGCCTCCAAAGCCCCACCAGATGTGATCCTTCCTGTCTCCCAGGCTTCACCTGCTCATTTTAGCTCATTTGCACACACTCTTCCTTTCATCTAGAACACCTTCTCTCATATCTTTATATGGATCCTATGTCGCATCATCTGGGTCTCAGCTCAAACAAGAAACCCTTTGAGAAGACCCTTCCCTGACCACCAGTCAAAAGCAAAGGAGTCCCACCAACATATTTATCTATCATATCACCCTCTTTTTTTTCCCCAGTTTTCTTCATAGTAGGTATCGGTATTTTCCATTACCTAGTTTTTGTGTATTTTCTCATTCATTAAAGCTACGCTTTGCATTTCTCCGTGTCCTCTTAATGAACCTGGTATATATAGCGGGTGCTCCATTCACACATGAGAATAAGTGAATGAATGGCCACTGACGCCCTACACGAGTGAAGAATAAGAGAGAGTGTTAACTTGTGTCACCTGATTGCACCCCAGGAAATAAGTAACAGAAAGTTTGAATTAAGTGCAATAAATACCAAAGGCTCAGCGATGGCTAACGAGGAAATAATGAACTCTGTTGGGGGCAATTATGGAAAACAGGCAGAGAAACTGTGCCAGAAAAGGCAGCTTCCAAAAGACTCTAAAGAATGAGTGGCAGTGAGTGGCCAGACATGGCAGAGAAAGGCCTCGGAACAGAGAAAGCGCACGAGCAGAGCAGGTGGCGAGAGATTCCGGCTTCCTTCATGCTGTCACTTCCCAGCAGGTTCAGGTTTGGCCCCTTGTCCAGAGGTGGCCAGGGTACCCACCATCAAAGCCCTATCGTGAACTTTGCTGCCCAGTAATTGCGTGGTTTTTAAGCCAGTTATGTCACCCCTGCAGTCCTCACTTTCATCATCTACAGAACCAGCATGTGACTTGGGGACCTCTGAGATCCCTTCCCTCCCTAAAAGTCTGTTAGTCCTGTGTCTGCTCCAACACATTCTAAAACTGCCGATACTTAAGTAAAACATAAATTCCTTTTGCTGGTTAACTTTTTTGCTGGTTTTTGTTGTTGTTGTTGTTGTTGTTGTTTAATGATTAAGAGAGAGTCTACAAAATGGGTTCCACTCCACTGCTTGATTATGGCTCAGTGCATAAATACATTATGAACTGCAGCTCTGGATTTTGGTAAATTCTAGTCTTTTGCACACCGCCTATGGCCAGCCAGCCTTGCCAGGAGGGAAGCAGGGCCAGGAGACTGACTCAGACCTGTGATTCCCACACCATAGAGCTTCTCAACGTGGGATCTGCAGAACACCCTTTTCTATCACCTAAAGTCCTTGTTAAAAATTCAACCAGCCACCATGCCCCCCGACCCAACAGAATTGGCATCTGAGTGGAGCCCAGAACTGGGTGCTGTTAATAAGGAAAACCCTGGTAATTCCTTCTTCTGCACCCTCAGGTAGAACACCACCCCTCTTAGGTTCACTCTGTTCTGTGACAAAAACAAGACATTAACAATAACAGCGACTAGCACTTATTGAGGGCGCCTTACGCCATGATCTGTAGCAGACTTTTCTGACTGACCTCCTTTCTCGCCCCAACAATGATACAGGACTCACCCAAGTTCACTCAGGTCGGGACCCAAGTCCTGCTTTCCTGACTCGAGTCCATGTTCTCAACTGCTAACTCAACTATGGCTGGATAAGGTGCTTCAGAGCTGCCACCCTGGTATCACCCTCGATGAGTTCAAATGCCAGCTTCACCATTTAATAGCTGTGTACCCTTGGGCAAGTTCTTTTGGAATAAGGTGGGACTAGTCATTGTTCCTACCTCATCGGGTGGTTGGCTGTGAACCCTAACGGAGGTCACTGATACGAAGTGTTGAGAAGGGAGCCTGGTGTATCACAAGCACTCAGTAGGCATTAGCCATTAAAATAAACTGGTGAACAGAATAGAATCAGAGGCATAGAAAGGGAGTGGACTGATAATTTTGGGGGGTTAAGGGTGTTGGGGGTGTGTGAAGAGAATGGACAATAATCGTACACCTATGGATGAGGACAGTGGGGAAGCAAGGACAGAAGGTGGGGTGGGAAATGGGAGGAGGGGAGCTATGGGGGAAAAAAGAGGAACAACTGTAATAATCTGAACAATAAAGATAAATTTTTTTAAAAATCCAGCCTCCGCTCTCTCCAGCCTGCAGGCTTCTAGGTGCTTGTCACTGTCCCAAAGGAGATTGCTGGCAAGCCTGAGGAGACAGGTCTGAAAAAAATCTATCCCATCTGCTGGAAAACAACCCATCAGAGTGCATGCTCCACTGACAGTGGGTCAGTAGTGTGATCTTTTGGAGAAAAAGGGTCGCGCACTATTTGAACTTAAATGTTCAAAGGGCGCCAATTCCTTGCTAGCGCACAACACTTTGAGCCTTGCTGCTTGTTTTTCTTTCATGCCTCCTGATGGTTCTGTCTGTCATTATGAACCCTTCAGTTCTGCTTCCACAAAGCACAGAGGGATTCCATCCTTTAATCCTCACAATAGTTTGTCTTTAGAGTTTGGCAAGTAGGAGTCGGTTGCAGTGGTAACTCGCGAAACCTGACTTTCTTTATGCCGAGAGCTGCAATGTGTTGCTGCATCAAAGCGTCAGTGATAACAATGCTCTCGGATGGCGAGAGGTGCTCTCTACAACCTGCCTGCCGAGGGCCCTCTTGACATAGAACTTTCTTGACTGCCATCCATCATCATTAGGAGCAAATGGTGATATCTGTCCGGGTGACATCTCAGTCAAGGAAGGAAGCTTCGTCCTTAGAATGTCAGCGACAGGAAGACCGAAATACGGAATATAGTGAAGACGTTTATCTTTCGCGGGAAAAATTATCCTGTAAGTCATGTTTTTACTAAATCTCCCACGAAAGTACTTTAAATTATTCATTTTCCTTTCTAAATGAAACTATTTTACAGTCACGCATGGAATTTTAAACAAGCCACTCTTTATGACCGAAGGTATTTCAAGCACCCAGAGTCAGCAGAAAAAGCAGCATTACCACACTATCCTCATGTAGGTCCAATGATGTGCCTGTAAGCTTCCACATCCACCCCAAAAGCTCCACCCAGGGAAACAAGGCACAAAGTCCCAGCACAACACGAATCTGCCGACCACGCAGCAAACTAACTCCTCCTTTGAAAAAGTCCATTTACTAAGCAACATCCAAAGGTGGCAAGCCCCACACAAATAGGCAAGCCCAGCTCTTGGCAGGATTTCCTTTTGTTAAACCAAGCAGAGACCTTCCTCCCTCTGACAGGGACTGAAGAATGAGAAAAACGATACTGGTCCCATAAGAATGCAGTCATTTTAATAAGAAATTAATCAAGATTGAAAATTTCTTAAAAAACTGCCAACTCTAAGTAAATGCTTTGCTTTCACCAAAGGCCAACTTGGGTTAACAGTGACCAAAGAAAAAGCCTGCTCAGGGTTCCTTCCATAACCTACTAGGAAGCCATTTGGCTTAAGAATCAACTCCCCTGTGACACTGTGTCCAGCCTGGGAGGGTTCCCGGATGAGCTAAAGTTTGAGGGGTAAGAGATTTGCAGTCAAAGGCCTGGATGAAAGAAGGAGCCTCCCAGAAGTTTATGTTGATGGGTATTAACCTGTAATCAAACAAGTCAACATCCAAACAAGTTTCGGAGGTCCAGTGAATATGCCACTATTTCATCTAGAGTAACTAAGTGAAACATCAACCACTATGTCATACAACAGTGAAATAGTCTCATCAGAAACTTCTGCTCTAGAGAAAGACACAGCTTGTATTAGAGGGACAAGCTCCACTATCCTGAGAGAATCCAGGGACTGACATTACTGAAGTTTTCACTTCATTCTCCTAATTTCACCTGCTCTACCACTGCCAATAGCTGTCCAGTTCCTGCACCTGAGCACTTATGAAAATGCAGAAACATCTGCCTTTTCCCCTGACGAGGCACAAGCTACAATTATGAGCCAAGGAATGTTGCAAAAAATTACTAATAATGAAACCAATTTACAAAAAGGGCTTTTATTAGGTGGATGAAATTAAAATCAAGAGTTTATAGAATTCAGTGAGCTGAAGTCCAGAGGCTGAACACATTTACCCAAACTTACCAGAATCCCACTGCAATCACTCAGACAAGGAACAAGGACCCTTGGTTCCTCCCATAATCTGCTTTGGAGACTAAGTCCCTGATGAGGACTTTCTTGCTGTTCCCTTGGTCACCAAGCCACATAGCCCTTCTGTCCCTGGTCCTAGGTTTCTGCAGGTCTAATTCTAGTCCTCAGCCCTGAAAGTAAAGATGCCTCCCTGGGCTTCAGGCCATGGGGCAATACCTTGCAGTTGTCTCCTTTGCTGTTTTTGAAGGTCCCCATAGTCCACAGATCAGGAGGCCAGGTCTTACTAAATCCACTATTATCAACTGAGTCAACCAGGCCTTAGGAGTCCGTGAGTGCCGATCCTTTTTTCACAGATAAGGCAGACAGGTTGAATAACTTGCTCAAGGTCACATAGCAAATTAGGGAGAAGCCAACCAACAGTTTTCACTTGGCATTAATGATAAAGCCTAGAGCTATAGAGGCTGTGGAGCCCCGCCTATATTCCCAAGGATCCTCCTTCCACCTACTGTCAGTGTCACTGCTAAGCTCCCACCTCTAACTAAACTTGTCTGAAGAATTGCCCTTGGGTGATAGAGCCATATTGCCCAAACATGCCTGGGAATTACCCCTGATTTAGGACCAGACTATCACTAGCTAAGGACTGATGGATGCAAGGATACAAAACCTTCACTTCTTTGCCTCTAGACAGAACAGGCTCTGATGCAATGGGTGCCCTAGGGCATTTCACAGGATCAGGTGGACACTAGACTTCACCTGAAACCCCATGCTTTCTCCTGAGGACTCTTTTTAATAAGCCGCTTGTGTAGGAACCCCCTGTCTAGGGAAGCAGACCTAATGCTGTGCTTCTCCATGACTGTTCCAAACTGACATACAGGCTCAGTTCCCACAGTGGTCAAAAGGCCTCTGTGGACTATCTTCATCCAGATCCATAGAGATCTAGCGACTCAGACGACCAGGAATAGCCCCTGGTCCCTTCTAGCTTAGAAGCCCACCCTTCCTCCTGGGAAAAGCACAGAGTCCCTCCTTCCTGCCCTCGCAGCTTTCGCCTGACTGGTTCGTCAGGACTGACAGACATACCTTGGAGTCAGTGAGCAATCAAGCTGAGGTTAGGAGCCGCAGAGCATTCCCTAAAATACTGTCAATGATTCACTCTCCCGGTTCTCTTTAGGAAGCAGAGAATCCTCCCCGCAGGTCCCTTAATTTGCTTCTTGCAGTGTGAAATATTTTAAACAAAGAATAGGGCCTCATCACAGCATTAATATCAACAGCAAGCACCCATTGCTTGACTGTGCCTCACTTCCTTAGAGGAATCGCTGTGCTTGCTCCATGTTCTAAATGATATTCTTATTGGGATGTAGTATTCGGGATAGAAAGACATCCTTTCTGGGGCTTATTATTTAACTATAACTTCCTTGTATAAAACAGCCCCCTTACTTTGTTTCTTTCCTGGCAAAGGTTATATTATTGACAACATAGCTACAGAATCTGTAATCTGTTTTATAAAAATAACAGCTATTCTTTTATAGAACTTGATTATGTGCCAGTTACCAGAAATATGCCATATCTACTCCTCACAACCGACAGGACTGACAAGAGCCCTGGGAGGTTAGATAGCATCAATGTTCTGTAACAATTTTGTGGTAGAAATAGGATTTGAACCGAAGTCCATCTAACTACAAAACATGTGATTGGGCACTTCCTCACACTCTCCTTGCCATTGCTCTAGTGCTTAAGGCTGGCTCTACCCTGCAGCGGTTCCTGGTCCAAGCTAAGCCTCCTTCAGAATCACTGGATGTTCCTGAAGCTACACCCTGTTCTCTGACCTTTAGAGAGTGAAGCAACATAAACAGTGTCTAGTGTAGATAATGATAAGGATCAAAGGGGCTTTCACAGAAAGATGCAGTAAATATATTGGCTCCTGTTCCCCCCACAAGATAGCTAAAACACCGTGGATATCATATCTAAAACAAACACAAGAAAACTCTGAAGGTTAGAGAGAAGTAAGGAAGGTTAAAGATATCAGGACCCAAAGAATAACATGGTGGTGAGTGCCTAGATTTCTTTCTCCTCATGTATTCCAGACTAGATACTAAAGAAATAGACAATAAGCATAGACAAAAAATAACAACTCCACTCTCTATCCAAAGAACAAGAAAGGGACAGCCTAGCCCCTTTTACACAGAAAACTTTTAGATAATAACCATTCTATTCCAGTCAAATACTACAGGAGGAGGGAACTGCAGTCCCACCCTCATCTCAACAGCAAAGACCTGGTGGGAAACCTAGACTGTAATGAGGTTTCCCAACACCCCCACCAGGATGGTTCTGAGAAGACTAGGTGGGGTTTCTAGTATTGGACAAGCCTAGTGGGGAGTCCAGAGTTCACCATCACCACTCAGCAGTGCCAATCCCCAAGAGCCCATGGAGATCACAGGGTAGTGTCATCATGGCACCCCGCCTTCTCATAGCCAGAGTAGTGCCAGCTTCAATGAGCAATTACAAACATTCTTAAAACAAATGAAAAACTAGAAAGATTTAGCAAAGAAGTAGAAATTCTTAGCAAAGAAAAAGATGTTTTAAAAAAAGTAGAAATATTGAAACTAAGGTATACCATTACTGAAATTTAAAAAACAATGGCAACTCAATGGATGCTTTCAGAAGCAGAAAACGGTGGAATTAAACAAAAGATTATAAAAGCTTAAGTTATCTGATCTCGCAGAAGAAGAGAGAAAAGAAGGTGGTGCAGAAAACGTATTTAAAGAAGTGATGGCTGAAAACTTCCCAAACTTACCGGACTAGATACTAAAGATAGTTAGTTTTAAAAATAGTTTGGCAAAAGACAGTTTTAAAAATCTCAACAAATGCCAAACAGGATAAACGCAGAAATTCTTATCAAGAAACATCATAGCCACAGTTATGAAAATAAAAGATGAAGACAAAATCTTGATAGTAGCCAGCAAATGATACATTAAGTATAGGGAATGAATGACAAGTTCAGTGACAGATATCTCATAACAAATTAAGGAGGCCAGAAGGAAGTGGTACAATATTTTTCAAATGCTGAAAGAACAAAACTGTCAACCCAGGATTCTATGTCCAGAGAAAATATTCTTTAGGAATTACATTAAACAAAACTAAGAAAATCTATTGCTGCTAACAGGCTACCCTAAAAGAATGGCTAGAGAAAGTTTCTTTTGTTTGTTTGTTTTTTAATTTTATTGATTTTTTTACAGAGAGGAAGGAAGAGGAATAGAGAGTTAGAAACACAGATAAGAGAGAAACATCAATCAGCTGCCTTCTGCACACCTCCTACTGGGGATGTGCCTGCAACCAAGGTACATGCCCTTGACTGGAATCTAATCTGGGACCTTTCAGTCCGCAGGCTGATGCTCTATCCACAGAGCCAAACTGGCCAGAGCTAGAGGAAATCTTTTAAACAGAAAGGAAAAGGTAAAAGACAGAACCTTGGAACATCAAGAAAGAACAAAAATATAAATAAATACAACAGACTTCACTTCCTCTCTTTAGTTTACTAAATAGGTTGGTGATTAAAGCAAAAACCATAACACTGTCTATTCTGGTTCTCAAGGTATGGTATGTAGGGAAAATATTTAAAACAACCACAAAAGGAGAGGGTAATGAGAGGTTTCTACACTTCAACAGAACTGGTAAAATGTTAATACCAGTAGACTGTGTCACATTATCCTATTTAAAAAAAGGCTAATATGCAAATCGACTGAAAGGCAGAGCTACCGATCGCTATGATGCACAATGACCACCAGGGGGCAGACGTTCAATGCAGGAGCTTCTCCCTGGTGGTCAGTGTGCTTTTCTGGCAAGTGCAAAGGCAGTGGCGGGAGCTTCTCCCACTGCCACGGCAGTGCTAAGGACCCCTCTGGGGATGTCCGCCGGCCAGCAGGTGGACATCTCCTAAGGGGTCCCAGACTGAGAGGGCGCAGGCCAGGCTGAGGCACCCCCCCCCAACCCAAGTGCACAAATTTCATGCACTGGGCCTCTAGTGTATATAAATATAATATCTAGAGAAAACACTAAAAAAAGCTGAATAAGGAGATACACTCTAAAACACAATAGATAAATCAAAATGGTATTCTATGAAATGTTCAAGCAACCCACAGGAAACAGGAGAAACTGAAAAGAAGAGAGTAGGGGTGGGTGGAGGCATCTCCACCTCTATGCCAGAGTCACTCTAGAGCTAACTAGACCTTTTTCGTAGGGAGCACAGTCTATCTGTTGCTCAGGTATGCTTTTTTTTTTTTTTTTTTTTTTTGCAAGGGGGGTGGTGGGGAGAGAAGACGGGAAGAGCCCTTCAGGCAGTTCCACAGAGCTTTGCCATAGGAATTAGAGAGTTGGTGAATGTTTGCACTGGTCTGACCTGCCTGCATACCCCATGGTCTCCTTGCCAAGGCTTGGATCACAGCTAAC
The DNA here is from genome assembly GCA_004026665.1 of Murina feae. Taxonomy (NCBI): domain Eukaryota; kingdom Metazoa; phylum Chordata; class Mammalia; order Chiroptera; family Vespertilionidae; genus Murina; species Murina feae. The sequence continues at coordinate 37,126 of PVJC01002845.1, forward strand.
CTTCAGCACAGTGGAGACTGCCTGCAGAGGGGGGAATGGTACATTTACATTCCAATTACAAGAGCCCAAAGCCTCCTTTTCTGTACATTCTTGACTTCTGGGAAAATAGAACTAAGATGCCTTTGAGGAAGGTCTGATGCAGCTCAGTCAAGGGGAAGGAGCAAGCACGATCCCAAATGCTTCAAGAAATGAGCTGAGTTCAAAATCAGTCAGCCTTGGTAAGCTCTCCCTACCAGATATAAAAACCTATTTTAGCAGGCATCTTCAGTCATATATTAAACCATTTCACAGGACCTGATGGCACTGCATTTCTGGCCCCCAACCCTGTCTCTTAGAAGAATGCTTCTGAAAACTTTCCATTACATTGTTCATACTTTTTTATGCCTTAAAAAGAGCAAAAAGCTATCTAGGTAGGATATTTATACATTATACGTCATTCATTATTCTAAATGTAATTTTAATCAGTTCAACATAAAAGCACCTTAATGTCCTTAATAATGGCACTGGTAATTTTAAACATTAACATCCACATTTGGGAAAAGGAGAATTTGATTCATTCTCTGCTTCCAAATAAGCACAATCCGCAAGGCACACACCTACAGCTTCCTCTCCACTGTCCTGTCCTGTTCCCTTCCTTCTGCCTTTTCTCTCCTCTCACTCTGCTCCCTTATGAGATAGCAAAGAACAGGGTTGTAGGGGCAGAGTCAGGGTTGACCCCCAAAATCTGATTACTCCCTCTCCTTCCACTTACTTAGAGACCCAAGGCTTTTTATAAAAGTAGTTCTATTTCTCCCAGAAAATCTCTGCTTTTTATGTCCGCCCTGTCTTTAGCCAACTCTAATAGATTTCTCTATTGAGTTCTAGTCTCTACCCCAGATTTCAAAAAGGTACATTTGCAGTCAATACCAAGTAGATTCCCTTGAGCTTTGGGAAATAACCTTTCTTTCACCAAAAGGCAAATAGCCCAAAGAAGGCTCTCATCCACCTACTTTCTCCTCCATATTTTAATTCTTGGCACTTAAAAATTTTCAGGAAGATTGCTGGAAATACAGAAACAGGGATCTGTGGCATCTTATATACTACTAAATGTGAAATGAATGCCTCAAGTGAATTTGGCTCTCTCTGATTGAGCTGATTAGTGAACAGCAAATTTCATCTAATGTTCCCAAACCATTTGCCTGCGGGACTCACTTTCTAAATTCTTCTGATTGCAATAAATTTATATATATATAATCATTTCATGACCATGGTTCTAAAGTGTTCCTATCAGGCTTGCTCTCCCTGTACAGGCAGGATGTTTATTGTGTTAGTTCATAATGCTCCAACTTTCACTGGTATACAAAGCTAGTGGTTTTCTAAAGTAGTCCTGGAATCCATTACCATGGAAACAAAGGTATAAAAGCTGCTGTTATCTAATAGGAAAACCTAGAGGGATTCTAAAAAGATCAGAAGTGTTTGTAAAGTAAAGATATAACAAAATACATTCCAGCTTCAGTTAAAGAAGTGTCCGACTGAAATAATGAGGAAGGTTAACAGAGGAAGAATGGACAAAAAAAGGAACTTTTTGTTTTGGCCATGATTATCATGGTGGTGAGAGGTATACTGTTCTGTGTCTGGCCTTCAATCCAGGTCATGAGAAGTTTCCCCAGGTCTGATATAGCCCTTCTTGGATTTGGTTAGTCTCTTTGCCTGCAATGAAGCAGGTCCTTTAACAGCTTCCATCTCTTGGTTCTTGTTCTTCAAGATTGCAGCGATGGTGGAATGGGACATGCCTGACTGGCAAGCAATAACACCACTAATTTCCCACATTTGTAGTCCTTAATCATTTTAATTTCATTTCCAGGTCAATCACTCAATGTGGCCTCTTACTGGCAACATTAGCACTGGATTTTTTATGCTTATGGGGCCATGATGAACAAAACAAGATTAAATTAAGCACAAGAGAAAAGGATACAATCAAGAGACGCAGTAAACATGAGATATATGAGGCTGCTGCCAGCATAACACAGCATACTATTTTATGTAAGTGTAGAAAGAGTAGACTCTAAAATAGTGAGAAAAAATATAGCATGCAATAAATACATAAACTGTAAACATTGTTATTTATTTTCATTATCAAGTATTACGTATTGTACATAATTATATTTGCTATACTTTTATATGACTGGCAGCACAGTAAGTTGTTTACACCAGCATCATTACAAACACAAGGGTAAGGCAATGTGCTATCACATTACAACAGCCACAACATCACTGGCAATAGAAAATTTTCAGCTCCATTTTAATCCTATGGGACCACCATCATATGTGGTCTGTCATTGACCAACATGTCGTTATGTGGCACATGACTGTATGCAGAATATGCCATCCATATACAGCAGAATACACATTCTTCAAGTGCACATGGAACATTTTTCAGACACATCATTTGTTAGTCCACAAAACAAGCCTCAATAAACTTAAAATGACTGGAATCCCAGATTGTGAGAGGATGTCCCTCAAGGGATCCCAGATTGGAGAGGGTGAAGGCTGGGCTGAGGGACACCGCCCCCTGTGCATGAATTTCGTGCACTAGGCCTCTAGTTTATTATAAAAGGAAAATACTGAACAAAGTGAGTATACAGGACATATACCTCAACATAATAAAGGCCACACAAAAAGCTAAAAGCTTTTCCTCTAAGATCAGGAAAAAGACAAGGATTCTCACTCTCAGCATTTTCATTTAACATAGTATTTAAAGCCATGGCCACAGCAATCAGGCAAGAAAAAGAAATAAAAGTCATTCAAATTGGAAAGGAAGGTATATCGAGAAAACTTTAAAGACTATACCAAAAAACTCTTAGAACTAATAAATGAATTCATTAAAGTTGTAGGATACAAAATTAATATACAGAATCTGTTGCATGTCTAAAAATAAATTAAGAAAACCCCATTTATAATTGTGGCAAAAAAAAGAATAAATTACTTAGGTATAAACTTAACCAAGGAAGTGAAAGACCTATACTCCGAAAATTATAAGACACTGATTAAATATACTGAAGGTCACACAAATAAATGGAAACAAATAAATGGAAAAATCACCGTGGTCATAGAGCTAAGAATTAATATTGTTAAAATGTCCATACTACCCAAAGCAATCTGCAGATTCAATGAAATCCCTATCAAAATATTAAGGCATTTTTCACACAACTAGAAAAAAAATCCTAAAATTTGTATAGAGCTACAAAAGACCCTAAATAGCCAAAGCAATACTGAGAAAGAAAAACAAGGTTGGATGTATCATGCTTCCTGATTTCAAACAATACTGCAAAGCTATAGTAATCAACACAGCATAGTACTTACAGAACAGACATCTAGATCAATGGAACAGAACACAGAGCCCAGAAATAAACCCACACTTATATGATCAAATGCGGCAAGAATACACAATAGAGAAAACACACTGTTTTCAATGAATGGTATTGGGACAGCTACATGCAAAAAAAATGAAATTGGATCACTTTTTTTTACCATACACAAAAATAACTCAAAATGGATTAAAGACTTTAATGTAAGACCTAAAACCATAAACTTCCTAGAGAAAACATAGTCAGTAAACTCTTTGACCTCAGTCTTAGCAATATTTGGAGGGAGGGAGGATCTGTTTCCTCAGGCAAGGGCAACAACAGCAAAACTAAACAAATGGGACTACATCAAACTAAAAAGATTTTGCACAGAAAAGGAAACCATCAACAAAATGGAAAAGCAACCTGCTGGATGCAAGAAGATATTGCAAATAATATATCTAATAAGCGTTAATATCCAAATACATAAAAACCTCATACAACTCAGTATAAAAAAAATGAACAATCCAATTAAAAAATGAGCAGAGGACACGAATAGACATTTTTCCAAAGAAGGAAAAGAGATGGACAAGAGACACATGAAAAGATGCTCAACATAACAAATCATCAGGGAAATACAAGTCAAAAACACAATGAGTTATTACTCCACACCTCTTGGATTAGTTATTGTCAAAAAGACAACAAACAACAAGTGTTGGCAAGAACATGGAGGAAGGGGAACCCTTGTACACGGCTGGTGTGATTGCACATTGGTGTGGCCACCATGGAAAACAGCAAGAAGGTTCCTCAAAAAATCAAAAATAGGACTAGCATACAATCCAGCAATTCCACTTCTGGGTATGTATTCAAAGAAATAAAAAACACTGATTTGAAAATATATATTTACGCTTATGTTCATTGCAGCACGATTTACAATAGCCAAAATATGGAAGCAACCTAGGTGTATGAATAGATGAATGGATAAAAAAGATGTGATATATATAAAATGAATGCTACTCAGTCATAAAAAAGAATGAAATCTTGTCATTTGCGACAACTTGGACAGCTGTAGAAGGTTTTATGCTTATTGAAATAAGTCAGACAGAGAAAGACAAATACATATAATTTCACTTGTATGTGGAATCTATCATTTAAAAAATTGGGAGAAAAACACACAGAATCGGACTCATAGAGAGCAAACTGATGGCTGCCAGAGGGAAGGGAGATGGGAGTGGGGGTGGGGGAGGCAAATAGGTGAAGAGGATTAAGAGCTATAAGCTTCCAGTTATAAGATAAATAAGTCACTGGAGGTAATGTACAGCATGGGGAATACAGTCACCAACAGTGTATCTGTGCAGGAACAGATAGTTACTAGACTTATCATGGTGATCATGTCAAGAGGTATGTAAATGTTGAATCACTATGTTGTACACCTGATACTAATATAATATTGTATATCAACCATTCTTCAACTTTGAAAAAGAAATAATCTCAATATAAATATGTTCATTTTATCATAACACCACTTGATCTAGAACTTGATCCCATGTGTTGAGGAAAGGCGGTCATGGATCATGTTTTAGTGTGGGGAAGGAATAGGTGCAAGCCACACATATTTATTTGGATATTCTCAGTGTTTTCCTGAAGCCCAAGTGATTTCACCACACCCTGCTCTTAACTTCAGAGGATACCTTTGGATACATTAGTCCTTCCATGGAAAACCTTCCTGATACATAAACTGCTCTGGCCATCTGTAATCATACAAACTCTTCCCACCCAATATACTCCTCAAAAAAACATCTGGAACGATAGGAAACTCCCATCAACTCTTCTAAAGGGATATCCATTTTCCAAACATTTCCCAGGGAGACACGTGGCCACTCCACAGGCAGGGAAGGTGCATGGGGTCATGGGCAAACAGACTTGATCTTCGTGTCAAGGCTATAATGGCAGATGGGCTAGCCATTTGCCATTACAGCTACTTCGACACTGAGAGTGTGCGGCTTACAGAGCTGAAGTCCTCGGTGTTAACTTGCCTGCTCAAAGGCAATCTTTTGGAATGGAAAGGAAAAATGGATTTACTTAGAACAGCAGGAGTGTGTTCAGGGGAAGAAAGCCACAAGACAGAGGATTTGAAATCATACTGTATGAAAGGCTGTATAAAGCAGGCGCTGTAAGCATAAGCTCTAGCATCTGTCAGACCAAGATCTGAACATGGCATGGCCACTTACTAGTTTATCTAAGAAACTTTAGTTAAGCCTTATTTCCTCATCCGAAAGCCATCTGGTGAAATTATGAGGATCAAATCAGAACAGACATGCTAAGTGCTTAGCACAACTCCTGGCCTATAGGAAGCTCTTAATAAATGTCAGCTCTTGTGCTGTTACTATGAGGAGAAGGTAATCCAACAGAACCTTTAGCCTGGAACGCTCAAGACTCAGCAACAACTGGGATCTTTCACACATGCGAAGGACAGTCTCATGGGAAGAGATGCATCAGAAGGCAGGAGCAGGACCTCGGGTGGAAGCGACTGACCATAGCACCTGGTCCCCGCTTGAGTACCAGCATTGCTTCCTCTGGTCCAGCTGGCTGAGGGAGCTGCCCCACCCTTTCTGGAATTAAAGACATCCCTAAAACTGTTCAAGGGGATGAATATTTCAGGTCAGAATGAAGAAAAAAACGAATGCCATTACAAAATGAAGAGGGCCAGTTTGTGAGATTACTGGCTCCCCATCTCTGACCATGTTTAACTGAATCAGTCCTGGATATATTCATTTGGTACTAACTATGGAACGCTCAGGGACATGGAGAGGAGTAAGACATGTTTCTTGCCTTCAGGAACACTGTACTCTAGGCTGGGGTTGGTGAAGACATCCCTTTAACACAAGAGGAACAAAGGCAGCTCTGAATCACTATAGATCAAGGGTTTTAACAGATGATATTTTGTTTTGGATGAAAGGCTACCATAGGAGATCTCAAAAATTCTTTCCATCTCTAAGTTTCCATAATGCCCAGTATTGGGGGAATTAGGAAAAACAACTTTTTAAAAATGTAACTACTTTGTGCCAAACTTCCTAAAACATCTGTATGATATTTAAAAACAGTAGACATGATCTCACACATATGTGGAATCTAAGTAACAAAATAACCTGATGCGCGGAGTGGACCCAGAGACATGGAGCATGGGGCAGAGTATGGAATCCTGGAGGGAAGGTGAGGGAGGGTGCGCGGGTGGGAGATAATCAACCAAGAACCTTGTACGCATATATGCATGGCCCCTGGCCACAGACAATGGGGCAGTGAGGGCCTGGGGGGTGGGGGGCATGGGCAGGCTGAAGGAGGTCAATGGGGTAAAAAAGGGGACATGTGTAATACTTTCAACAATAAAGAACTATTTAAAAAATAAAATTTAATTTAAAAATAACTAAAAGAAAGTGCAAAATAAAATAAAACAAACAAAAACAGTAAAAACAGTAGAACTGTGATACTGAATTTAATTGAGTTAATATAAAACAAAGTACAATGGAAAACAGTATTTTTTTTCCTCATTAAAAAAAAAAACATTTTCTAACTAGAGATAGATTATTTAAGGGTTATTCTTTTTTAAATATATTTTATTAATTTTTTTTTGCAAAGAGGAAGGGAGAGGGATAGAGAATTAGAAACATCAATGAGAGAGAAACATCGATCAGCTGCCTCCTGCACACCTCCTGCTGGGGATGTGCCCACAATCAAGGCACATGCCCTTGACCAGGATCGAACCTGGGACCTTTCAGTCCACCGGCCGACGCTCTATTCACCGAGCCAAACCGGTTAGGGCAGGGTTATTCTTATCATGGTCAGCAAAATTCATATGTTTAAACTTTTTATACTTGGAATCCTAAATTTGTACCACTTTACTAGAATGAAATATTAATGCTATTAGTTTAAACATCATGAAATTTTAAAAATAAGATGTTAAAATAATATTTGTTCATCAAGCTTGGACCACTACAATATTTTAAATCACTTGATTAAGTATTTAATTTTTTTAATCACATGCTATGGCTGAAATTTAACTGTAATTATGGTCCAAAAATACAGGTTTTCATTTTAATTCCTCATAATTCAGAAAAATACTTATGGGTAAATATAGGTGTGACGTTTAAAATCCCAAGTCTCCCAGCATGTGCTTAAACCCACCCTGTTTCACATACAGACCCTTGACCCCCACGCTACCCTCAGGCCCCAGGACAGTGTTGGCACAATCAGCATGGAGGTGACAGGTTGGGCTTCAGTTAAGGAGTGACGCTGGGTTATTTTATTTTTGTTAGATAATAAAGCTGTGGGGGAAATATTCTCTACTTAATCTATTTTATTTTCAGCAAGGTGTCACCTGTAAATATTAATGTATAAATACACAAAACTTAACTAGGTACTTCAGTTGCATGAAAACAAATAAAATAATCCAAATTTTTTTTAAATGAAATTTCTAGTATCTTCTTTCCTCAGGCACAATGAAAAATTTCCAAGGATTTAAAATTTCATCCCAGTGGTTTCAAAGACAAGAAAATACATCATATAAAACTCCCATTTAAATTCTGGGTTTTAGCCCCAACCGGTTTGGCTCAGTGGATAGAGCATCGGCCTGTGGACTGAAAGGTCCCAGGTTCGATTCCGGTCAAGGACATGTACCTTGGTTGCAGCCACATCCCCAGTAGGAGGTGTGCAGGAGGCAGCTGATCAACATTTCTCTCTCATCGATGTTTCTCACTCTCTATTCCTCTCCCTTCCTCTCTGTAAAAAAAAATCAATAAAATATATTTAAATTCTGGGTTATGAGAGTAGAAATTCCAAGTTCAAGTGCCACAGCATTAAGAAGAAAAATAATCACTTATGCTATTTACAATACAGAACCTATTTCCAAATCTCTCAAAACACTTCACATTCAGAATATTATAAAGCCTCCAAGCCTTTACCTTACTGAGATCTCTGACCACTTTGTCAAACAGAGAAAGTGCATTATGTGTTTACTCCAGGTCAAGAAGATGGAAAAAAGTGTGAGCCCCTCAAAGACGGTGGCTTTTCTTATTGGAATAAAGCAAATACAATCGATGCACTGATAATGCATTTAATTTCTCTCTCAGCAATTAAATTGTGTATCCATGTTTAATGAGAAGAGAATAAAATAAACAGGATATGCACGATATGCATGTGGCAAATGAGAAATGTTTCTTTTTTATCTTAAGCTACTTGGATTTCCAAAGTGCAAAGAATGGGGGGCTGAGGGGCTTCTCCTGGATCCTCTAGCTCCTTCCTTGAATCCCACAGCAATTCACCTCCTTTATCTATTCCTTCCCCTGAATGACAGGGCATAGCATTCTGCCCTTTGGATGCTCTGTACCCACTTGCTTGAGGCCTCGAGTTTTGTATTCAGTGACAGCTGGGGACATAACCTTCAACCTTCCTTTTGAATTCTCCTAGGAGACACTTGAAGCAATCCTTTCAAGTTTTATCCTAGGAGAGATGCTATGAGGGAGAAATGAGGTTTCCACTTACTTCCATTTTCTCATCCCTCAGCTCCAGGGCTCGGGGATTTCCCCAACCTGAAAGAGCTCTTCTCCTCTCCTGGCCTCTTGGTTCATATCCTGCTACCCATCGCTCTAGGCCAAGCCCAACCCCACATCACCACACAAAGCCTTCGCTGATCACAGCAGCTTCCTCAGGTGAAGCTGGTCTTCTAAACTCTGGCGCCACACTATAGCCTGACATGGGTGTTATAGTGTTCATTGCTATTTTATAGGTGCTCGTGGTTTCTCCCCAACTAGATTCCGAGCTTGGATGTGAAGGCTTAGAATCTTCTACTTCCTTCATAATTATCCCCTAGCATGTCAAACACGACGCATATGCTCATGGGTGCTGAATAAATGCCTACTGGGGAACTGATTATTACCTACTTAAGTAACGAAGGAGAGTAAGTGGATAGTATACTGGCATTTTTTCATCTTATGCTGCTTCTCTTGGTGGAAAATAAAAAAGAGATTTAACACTTACTGAGCTTAAAGACTATACCAGGAATTGTTTAGCCAAAATTGAATATTTTGGTGTCCCCAAAAAATGTATATACATTAGAATAGCTGACAACTCAATTCTGAAGTGAAATGTATTTTAATAAACACTGCCTTTATCATTAGTCAAAGTGTGTATACTTTTGGGGGGACACCCTGTATTTTTCTAGTTGTCTGAAAATGAATGTGACTTCTAGAGAAAAGAAAATGCCTCTGAATTATTTTAGAGCTTGCATTCTGACATCTCTACCAGAAGGTGACAGGTGTAAGTGTTATGTGGTCCATCCCTGGGCGAGAGGAAAATTATTCCCTCAATACAAGGGTAGTATTTTTTGTCCAGAGGGGCCTATGTTAGGTCCTTGTACCAAAGACAGTGAAGAAAGGGAATTCCAACCCAAAAGACAAACGTAAAGGCTGCCACACACTGGGGTGAGGCAGCTACTTATCCTCAAGCACAACTCCACCTCTTCTACCATCAAACCCGAGTCCTGGGAAAGAATCCACAGGAGCCAGAATTTTTTGTTGTTGTTTCAAAACCAAATTCTAGTGGCACTTTTGTTTGGGTGTTGGAACAGCACTGAAAGTTAGCACAGCTTATCTTTGGGTCATCCGTTCTTTCAGGAAACTCTTACTACCGAACAACATGGATTTCAGAAGAACAGCAGTACATGACTTTCTTAGCTCAGGTGGCTGGAGCATGGGGTTCGTGAGGTCCAGTCTTATGTCTGACCTTTGGACAAACAAGATACCCTTGCTCCATGCCAGAGCCTATTTGGATCTATCAGTGTGCCATTTCTTGGCCAATGATGACACCTTTCATGCTAACCTGCCATTGTACATAAAATAAAGCAATTCACTATGAATATTGAGAAATTGGAGAGGTATAACTCCAAATGAACATCCTACTGATGGTGACCATCAATCTCCTCCTCCTTATTCTCATCATCAGAACAAACAATGGTGCTATGTGCCAGGGACCTTGCTTAGGACTTCATACAATTTATCTTATTTATCTTTATTTAAAATCTTAGGAAGGAGGTGCTATTATCACCCACTCTACAGATAAGCAAGCTAAGATATAGACAGATGAACTAGTGTGATTAAGGCAATATAGCTAATAAGCATTACATCAGAATCTAAAGGCAGTCTGACTACAGAGCCTGACCTACTTCATGTAATTCATACCCATCTATTTTATTCAAAAGAGCACCCGCACCACTAGATAAGTATATGATAATAATCTATAATTTGAATAGATAGCACTTGAAGATAAATATCTATAGGCCACAAATATCTACACAACACATCTGCATAAGGATGACATGCCATTAGTTCTATAAACAATATAAATGCAAATATTCTCAGAACTGAGATAATAATTTTGAGAAGTCTAATGTAAAGAATTGTTACAATGTAAACACTTAAAGGGTAAGATCTAGTACAAGCACTAATCAAATCTAGACGTCACAATCCAGCCACGTACAAGGAAGCAAGGTGAGATGCTGCAACAATAATATGTCACCGTCTCCACATCCCTAGGAAGCCCAGGGTGTCGTCACTATGTGGGACACAGAGACAGATCCATGCCTTCCCCAAAGCAGGGAGTGAATAATACATCTGTGGCTGCATTCCACCAAGGAGCCCAGCCTCTCCAAGCTCAGAGGAAGACAGGAGAGTTTTGGAAGACCGGTGGCCAACACTGAGGATGCTCGCCTATTAGCTTTCTGGGCCTAATGGAATAAAGCAGCAGAGATTGGCCTCATTCTGGAAACAGATAAAGGTGGCTTTGAACAATGCTATCCCTAGAGCCCTTCCCACCCCACCAGCCTTGTGCTCATTATGGATTTAAAATACAGGAAGATTACACGTATATTTTTAGGTTCTTAAGAGTGCTCAGAGAGAGGAAAAGGGCCTAATTACAGCTCAAAGAGATGTCTCTCTTTTGCCAGAGAATGTGTTTCTTCAACTAAATGGGTAAATAGGCCGTTTTCCCCAATGTGGGGAAAGAAGCGCCTCTCCTGACCCTCTATTGATTCAGACTGCCGTGGAATGCCATTTGCAATCTCGTTGCATAATGGGAATCAGGAGGTAGCTGTCATGGTTTCCAAAGACAAATTGCTGGTAGCTGAGACAAATCATAGCGTCTTTCGTCTCTGACTGTTCTCACTTTCCAGCTAATGTGGACCTTACAGTCTAGGTTTCCTAAATCAGTCAGCTCTACTGTCACAGGTAGTAAAAATGGTCATCTGAGTGACTCTGCTTTAGAAATTGTGTTCAGGTAACCATTCCACTGACCATTATTCCTGAGCCGTGCGTTATTTAGTAAGAAACACAACTTCCAAAAGGGCACACAATTAAAAATAGATCCATACAGCAGCTGCTGTGATTATGACCAATACAAACAGAAATCCAACCAGGCATGAGTCAAAAGAAGAGAGGCTGTGCCAGACGGAACATTGTTCAATCTCAGTTTTGCTTTGTGTCCTTCGACTTGCAAAGTCAGCCAGCGAGCGATTTGTATGGAGCAGTGGTTCTCCAAGTGTGGTCTGCAAAACAGTGTCGGCATCACCTGGGAGCTGCTGGAAATGCAGTCTCAGACCCCAACCAGACCCACTGACTCAGAAACTCTGAAGGTGGGCCCAGCAATCTGTGTTCTCACGAGTCTTCCGAGTGATCCTGATTCATGCTAAAGTTTGAGAACTGCTGGGCAGGAGCCCGGGGCAACCTTCAGATTGTAAGACTTCCTAGGAAGGTACGACCTTTGGTTGCAAAACACTATCTTCAGAAGCCTCTGGGAGGAAACCTGTCCTGAAACCAAATAAAACCATTGCAATCTTCAATTTTTTGTAGACTTGAAGCTTTCTCTTAAAAAATTAAGTCTATAAAATCCTTTTTAAACCACTACAGTCTTTAAGGTGAATGAGTAGAAAAGCACATGACTTTACTTATGCGAATTTGTTTCTTTCTTTATTTACCTACACCTAGATTTCTTCTAGAAAGGTTTTCAGACAACTTCTTAAACAAAATATATATAGCAACCAGTTACAAGCCATTCTCTTGGAAAGACTCCTCATTATTTAAAACAACCTCATTATTTAAAACACCCACAAGATAGGCATTAATCACTAAGTAAGTTCTTGAGATGTCTCCAGTATTCACTGTAGGGTTTCAGACCTTTCAAGGGAAAAGGAAGATTCCATTTCAATTCACCTAGTTACAAATGTGTCCCTTCCCCACCCAATGAGGAATGCGATGCTCCTCTAGCAGTCTGAACATATGATCACTACACTGATTCTGAGTCACTACATGCCATGAGGAGCCACAGCCTATGATGTGTGCCTGTGTTGTGAGTCAGCCTTATAGCAAGGTGTTTGTGGTAATTCATTAATTCAACCCCTTTGCTGGCCCAAGAAAGGGCTCTGCCATCGCAAAATTCACTCTAGAGCAAATAGTGCTTGAATGAGCCTCTAGCATTGTTTCCACTTTTTTGAAAATATATTTTAGTGATTTTTTTTTTTTTACAGAGAGGAAGGGGGAGGGATAGAGAGTTAGAAACATCAATGAAAGAGAAAATCAATCAGCTGTCTCCTGCACACTCCCCACTGGGGATGTGCCCGCAACCAAGGTACATGCCCTTGACCGGAATCGAACCTGGGACCCTTCAGTCCGCAGGCCGATGCTCTATCCACTGAGCCAAACCAGTTAGGGCTCCACTTTTTTTCAAATGATAAATGATCTTAAGAAATAAAAGGGAAGTAAGCTATCAGTAAGGGATTTATTGAATAAATTAAGGTCTATTCTTGTAATTAAAAACCAAACAGCTGTTAAAATTAAGCTTTATAGCCCTACCGGTTTGGGCCAGTGGATAGAGCATCGGCCTGCAGACTCGGGGGTCCCAGGTTCAATTCCGGTCAGGGGCATGTACCTTGGTTGCGGGCACATACCCAGTGGGGAGTGTGCAAGAGGCAGCTGATTGATGTTTCTCTCTCATCCATGTTTCTAACTCTTTGTCCCTCTCCCTTCCTCTCTGTAAAAAATCAATAAAATATTTTTTAAAATTAAGGTTTATAGTTCTCAATTCTGAAAAAATGTCAGAATAACCTGGTGATTATTTAAAATATTCCAATGCTAGGGCTCCACCCCAATTTTGTTGGTCTTGGATAGGGTTTGAGCATTTGCACTTAAAAAAAAAAAAAAAACACACACACAAAAAAACAACTATCCACATGAGGCTGATGTGCCTTCAGGGTTGAGAATTGCTGAGGTAGATCTATGTTAATCACTCCCAGACATATTGTTACATGAAAAAGAAAATTATAAGACACATATCTATTAATAAAATTCTGTTTGTATGTGTGTGTGTGTGATTTTATTAATAGATACGTGGTTTCTTCCATTGTACACTATTTACTTATGTCTTTTACTTACTTAATTTACAATGTTAAAAACCTGTTTAGAGAAAATGTGAATTGGTTTTTTTAAAAGTGAGGAAACACATGAAAATGGGAACTCCCAAAATATATTATGTCTCCTTTTCCCCCTTCTCCCTCCTTCTATTCCTTTTTCTCAGAGTATAAAAGTAAAATACACAAAATTCCACTTCTTTCCCACCTGCCCAAGCCTATGATTTCCAGTATTTGGGATAGGAGAAATATGGCTCATTTCTTCATTCATTCATTCAACAGACATTTTGAAAGGTTCCCAGACAGGTCCACACTAAGTACTGGAAATAAAACAACAAAGAAGATATAGGTGCCCTCATGGAGATCCTGGAGAATGTGCTGCCCTTGTTGAGTTTTGCTACATTAATAAAGAAAGTTAATCTGTCCAAAGAAGTGGGAAAAAAACTTCCCAAAGGACAGATGGACCTTCATTCTAAGGTAATGGTAGCCGTTATCAGAGTTCTAAGAAGGGGGGTGACTTTACCAAGTCTGCTTTACAAAGTTAATTTAGAGCTTGCTGCAGTAGCAAAGAATTGACCGAAGCAGTCTATCTTTCCATTTTCCATTTATCTATTTGCCATCAAGTGAGATTTGACATCAAATGTTACCTCCTGCTGAGTTTATTGACTGGGCTCATTTATCTGTCCATCTCACTAGATGAGCCTGGCTATGGAAGATTTACCTTTTCAAAGTTTACAGTTAATAAAGCCCATTGTACGCAATAAATAACTCACAAAACGTTTGGCTTTATGGAAGTGGTTGCTACAATTAGCAGAGTCTCGTGGAAGAAAATACATCTTTATAAACACAGCCAGGTAGGCAAAGGCTTCCACCGGGGTACTGGGGTGCCTTGGTGCTTCATTTACTTACACAAAGGTCAATTTTAGCCATTTATAACCTGGACACTGGCATGAGGGAGGAAATTTTCCAACCCACCCACAGGTAGACTTCTATTTGAAAGTCTCACTTGATTGCTTTGGAAAGTATACACTATAGACTATGTAACTCTTGTCCTTCAAGACTAGAAAATTAACTCCCTGGGTAAAGTTGACTAGGAAAACATGAGCGAGAGAAATTAAACCTGACACTGTCCTTTTATGACCCCAATGAATCTATGTGGACATTAATGTGCATCACCTCCAAGCACCAATGTACTATTTTTAACATGGAATGTTCTATCTTTGCTCAAAGTAAGATAGGTGTTTCGAGGAACAGATTTGCTCTAATTTTAAGGAGAGGGGTGAAAATGTTCTAGGAAATGGGGAAAAAATCTGACCTCCTTATAAAACATATGAAAATTTCTCCAAACGATTTAATGAAACAAATTTAAATTATGGGCTTCCCAGTCAACATTTCCAAAGGCCTTCTCATTATTTTTTTAATTATTTTCGAACTGCATCAGCTCTGAGAGCTGCTTCCTTTTTTCCTTCATCTCTCTGCAATCCGGGAGCCACCATGCTGACATTTTCCCCTCTGAGTGGGATGGAGCAGTTCTGGCTTTGCGGTTCTGCAGTTACATGTCACATTATCATAACTGATAGCACTATTATCTGAAACCATTAGCTTGCTATAGAGATTAAACAATCACCCAGGTGACCATTCTGGCCCCATGTTAACCTATATATAAAAGGGGTGTGTGTGTGTGTGTGTGTGTGTGTGTGTGTTGGGACACAGTCATATTTCTAAAAGGTTTAGTTCATTAAAGTCTTGTTCTGTAACTCTCAAACTTGTTTTCGCTCCCAACTCATCTGGGAAATGTGAGACACTTCAATTATTAAAATGGTTCCTAGGGAGGGTGTTAGAGACACGCATGCACTCACTCACTGGGTCCTGTCATTTGCTAAGGCACACACACCACCTCTGGGGCATAAGGAGAGTCCTGTGGGCGCGGACTTACAGGACAGCTTCTGCACCCAGAAGTGTCCATCCGGCTCTACCTTAACCCCCTGCCCAACTGTCCTCCAGGTGCAGTCTCTGGGCGCTAAGTGAACCTCCCCCCACTGATGCCTGGATCCACTTTACAAACACAAATTATTTCATTCAATATTTAGTGATCCTGCAGAAGATAGAATCCTCCTCTGACTTCAACCCAGACATACTATATGCAGATGATTGATGACCTTTCCGGGAACCAGACTTCAATTAAGAGAACATAGAGGGATACAAGGACAGGCTGCCACAGGAGGGGCAAGACTGAAGGGCGGGAAGATGGAGAGGCCTGGCAGATTGACTCCATCACAAGTGAGCCCACACTAAATCACTGCAGGCCTTTACCAGGACTGTCCAAAAGCAGAGAACTGAGAAATCCGGAGATTGCTTACAATTTTAGCCCAAATATTTTCTATAGTTTTAAACAGATCCCAGCTACATTCTAAAAACCCCCAAGTAATATCTATTGTTGGGTAGGACAATAAGTAAATACATTAATCAAGACCGTGTTCGCATCCTTGATAGTCAGGGTTTGTATATTTTCAAACCAAGACGCTCTACCTTCTTTAACTTCATCAATCCTGGAGTAAGTGGCAACATACTGACACCCATGCGTCACTGTAGATCCTGTGGGCCTTATGCTGTCCTGGAGGAGCCCAAGCTCCATAAAACTGTCCTAAATGTTGACCTGTATTCAAGTCAGAGCACTTGACTTAATAAGATTATTAATTTTTTAAAACGGAACTGTAGGCCAATCCCAAAGTGTTAATTTTATAATTATAACTTTAATAGCTATTCTAATATTTCATGTCAGCCCCAGCATCTGTGTGCTTAAACAGGACGTATTTATACATTAATGGAAACATTTTCTAATTCTCAAAGTGACCATCATCATTTCATAATTAATACCACTGTGAAGTGCTGCCTGGAGATCTCATAGAAATCATCAAAGTAAATCAAAGTAACACAACAAGTTGTAATTATCGCATTCGTGTGGCTTCATGCTGAGTGGGAAGATGGGCTGAGCACCTATATCCTCTCCCTCACTTTGAAAAGACATGAATTTTTCAAGCCTGGTAATCTGATTAATAAACACATTCACTTCCATAAAAGAAATGGTCACTCCGTGCCAGGGTACTGGGCTTAGTTATGACATTTACCATAACCAATGTGCCCTCCAGGTGAAAAGTCTTTCACTCCTTGTGCTCTTGCCCCTTTATGCACTGACCATGTCTCAGAAATTGGCTAGAGCATCTGCCCAAAGGGTCCATGGTAATCCTCTCACTGGGTTACCCAAGAGAGTAAGGAGAGAATCGGCCAGCCCACAAGGGAGGAGAGCAGAAAAGAAGCCAGGTCCACACGCATAAAAGCAAAACCCGCCCTCCAGGTGGCCAGAGGAGGTGCCCAGGTTCCCTTTGGCAGCCCAAGGGGGCAAAGGGCGTGGCCAGATCCTAGTAGAACCCTTCGCCTTCATTTTCTCACTAAATCCATCCAACAACCTAACACAATTTTAATATCTCCATCTTACAGATAAGCTTACTCTGTGTCACAATTGATGTAAACAAGCTTTGAGAATCTCAAATAAGCACTTACCACTTCCACCCAGGCTCAAATCCTTGCCTAATGGGACACCAGACTACAGGAAGAAGGAGGATTCAGAGTGTTTCTGGTGGGATGGATGGGAACCAGAATTAGCCCATTAGGGGAAGGTAACAGAAGGAAGGGAGAAAATCTTCATGACGGTTCTCCTCTTCTCTAAAAGTGAGTGTTGTTGGGTCACAGTGGCTGAGTTGGGAACAGAAAGAGATGCTTTGGAGAAAGCAGGGAAGATCAAATCAGAGAAGAGAAGTGGGAAGGTGGCTGGAGTGGGACATCATGTGGCTTGGAGTGGGGAATGCTGGGAGAAGCCCTAGGTCCCAGGATGTGAGGAAACCCTGCAAAGTCCTGGTTCTGCATCTTGCCTCTGGACACGGGGTCAGCTAAGCCCAGGAAAAATTATTAGCAACTTGTCAGTTTGCCTTGAAAGTTTCCAGAGATGAAGAATTGGAGAGCCCTTGGCCGGCTTTTTAACCAGTGCCCTCCTCCCGGCATGGGGCTCTCTTCCTAATGTCCTGTTCAAAGGTGTCAGAATTCCCTAGAGCCTGTTTGTGCCTGTTCAGTGCTGCTCAGACGCAGAGAGCTGCTCCTGCTCAGCAGCATCCTCATTTGAGAAAATGTCATCCATCTGAAAAGAGTTGTGAAGCTGCCTCTTACCATTCTCTTCTCCAAACTAAGGGAATTCATTCAGAAGCTGGACAGCCACTTTGGGGGTGAAGGGTGTGACAGAGAGGATTACAGCGCACCAAGTGGATCACACTAGGTGTCCTCCAAGGTATGTTCCAACCCAGAAAGCCTTTGGTTCAATTCCTCTTATCGTTATTGTGAAGCAAGTTTTCCATCACTTCGTTCACTTTTGTCACTAGATCTGTCACCTAAGTGCCCACATTCTTTTAATATGTTTAAAAGTAAGATGCATAGGAACAGTTTCTCAATACCAAGCAAAGCCTCATTAGTTCAGAGTATGTTGGAAAAGGCATGCTCCAGAGTAGGAAATCAGAATGCAAAGTATTTTCAATTTTAAAAATTGTCACTACAAAAGACTACATAATGAATATTAAAAAATAAAATGAGAAAGTTAATGAAAGATGGTGAGTTACAATAACTATTTTTATGGCACTTTATACTCTCAAGCTGTTGTTACATACATCATTTTATTTTGCCAATTTTATTCAATATTACCCATAAATTTGCCAATTTATAGGTAATAGATCATCTGAATAGAAATCTAAGTCAAAAAGTATCGAATTATCCTGCTAAATTTGAACTTTTAACTCAATAAGAATTTTATATAATCATTCCAAGGCTGCATCCGGGCAGTCTGAATTAATGAGGTTCTGCTCTTCTGTAGCTATAATAAACCTGACAATTTTATGGCCATCTTAGCCCAGAGTGTCACTCCCATCTACTCATTAGTGATAAATATTGTTTCTTCACACAGGAACTTTTGTCATAACAGAGCATCCCACTTTAAAGAACTTTCCCCAAGTAAATTATCTAATATCTCCAATACTATAGCAATGTTTACTATGATAAACGTGTGAAGAGTTCATTATACTCTCTAAAAATACTTGCTTTGATTTAAAATGAGTCTCAGCAAAGAAGATATTCCAGGATGTTGAAGACTCAACATGTCACAGAAATTATCATCTTTCTGTTTGTTCAGAAAAAGAACAGTCACGATTAGTTCTAAATAATGGAACTGAATTAACACATGGAGAAACCCAACACAGACTCCCTCTATTTGGGAAACCTGGTGACCCTGAAGGGGATCAATGAACACGTTCATCATCTTCACCTTCTTCTTAAACCTGCAGGTGGTGTCAGAACAACGTATTACTCCTTCAGAATGGTCAGAAACACAATGCCTTTACCTACCTTAAAAAGTCTTAAAATGTTAGCAACCATGATGGACACGGAGCTGGCTGCAGCACCTATGACTCCAGATATCTTGTCGGGCTTGGTGAAAATGGGCGGGTCTCCATTGGCACACTTCACGTCTGAAGCGTCTTTCTCTATCAGTGCCTGCACGAATGTCAGCGACTGCTCCAGCGCATAGGTGTCCCTGGAGCACGTGTCAAGGATCCGAACCCCCAGAGTGATATTCGAGAGGAGGTCGGGGTCCTTATTAATCTGGTCGATGGCATAAAGCATGGCCTCCAGTCTGTGGATCCCCTTTTCCTTCTTCAGCTCCCCACAAGGCACCCCTCTCTCTCCCTTTGCATGGACAGGGAAGAGACCCCCCAAAATGATGTCCCCATCCACGCGTATGGAATGGGCATACTCCTGGCTGTGAGTTCTTTGCATCATGGTGAGGATCCAGTAGAACTTGGCGGTCAGGAGGAAGAAACAAGGGCAAGAGGCTGACCGCTTTCCCTCGCATACCATTTTCTCCACAGGTGGTGTTGCAATCCAAGACCCAAAGTTTATTCTTGCCACAGAAGAAGGGGGACCACCTGAGGCTGCACCTTCTGGAGGCTACCATCAGGCCCCTGAGAAAGGCTCTGTGGGCTTCAGCAAGTTTTCTTGACTGGAATGTCACAGTGAGTTTCCATCAGACCTCTAAGGTTCAATTTTATCTCCATATAAAGGCAACTTGCCTGGGATGGTGCAAAAATTAGAATAACCACTGAGGTTCTGATGTTGGGATGAGGTCAACAATCCATGTCCTTGGAATCAGCCCTGCTGCAGAATTATTCCTGGGGGCAGAAGGGAAAAGGAGGTTCAGTTCAATGGATCTACATTTTTCATGGTTTTAAGCCCTGTTACACCAACCTTTTTTTTTTTTTTTTTTTTTTGGCCTAACTTCCCCTATTCAGCAAGAAGCTAATTCTTTTTGTCCCCCTATGATTCTGAACACCTG